>JAULJZ010155606.1:0-17854 GCA_032270985.1 Heliamphora pulchella | reverse complement strand
CCCCCCCCCCCCCCCCCCCCCCCGCCACTCGATTTGAGTGGACTAGGTACCCTACATTCAAGCAAACAGGCATAAAGAAGACGTGTTCATCATAGGATTCTTGATTTGATAACTAGGCTTGACACTTGGATTAGGTTATGAAACTTGTGTTAGGATTCTTGATTTGACAACTATGCTTGACACTTGGATTAGGTTATGAAACTTGTGTTTCACATGTCTGGTTGAACGTGCGCGTACAATTATGCATCAATAGTTGAGTGTTGTATACACTCCGCATATGATAGGATAGGACTTCCATTTTATCCATAATGATTATATATAAGTTCTGAAGTTCCTAAAAGAATGAAATAAACATTTAAGAAATATAAAATCTAGTTCCATTTTATCCATAATGTTGTATACACTTGGGCATGTTCCCTTCCCCAATACCCCATACCTGTGAGATAGTAACGTAAGCTACTGTCAGAGTAATGGAAGAAGACCATACCACACAATTTTACGAAATAAAAATTGGTTTTGAATTATAAATTAAAGCTCTCTCTTATAGTATCTCATGTAGATGTTTTCTGTTGCCAAGTTTTGATCATTTACCAATTTCTCCAACTGTTGGCTTATCCATTGTGATAATAACTGCTTTACCCTGGTCACCACTTTTCTGGTAAGTAGGAGAGTAAAACATGCTTGCCGTGTTGACGATTATCAAGTATGCAAGCAGCTATTGTATTGTTTTGAGATTTGATCTTCTATTTTATCATGACCAATTAATTTTGGGTTGACTTTGTTTCGTTGCTATCCATTCCATTGATCATTACTTCCCCATGGTAGCAACTTTAATCATGTAAGTTTCATTACTTGCCCAAAGCTTATCAGGCATGGATGTTTTATCTCCTTTCATATGATGACATGAACGGTCATCATTTCTCAGGCAGTTCTGGGACAGTTGGGACATTTAGGTAATGAGGCTTCCATGGTTGATGATGCTGAACTCCAGTGTCACCAGCAACTCCTAAATCTTTATAATTCTACAAGGGCAGCTAAGGTATTGATATTGAGTACTTGTCAGTTGATGCCTTGATCTATTTAGTTGTTTGACCTAATAAATGGACACAACTACAGCCAATAGATTAACAGATGTGTGATCCAAATTCATGTTGTTACACAGCATTTCCAGAGGGATATTGTACGTGGTGTTGAAGGTTTTATTTCGACAAGCAAAAAACAAATGGAGATCGGTGAGTGTGGTTTTGACTCATAGTGTATGTTGAATCCCTCATAAGGAAGATATTATGGTTCTGATTCTTTCTCTATGTTGCATCTATCATGAGGAAAATATAAATGTTTGAACTTAAATTTTGCAGCAACAACATTGGCTGAAGATTGTTGCAAATATGGGACTGATAATCAAAGTGCTGGAACTCCTCTTGCAAGGGTTGCTTTGCAGTTTGGTACCTCACACAGATTGATGGAAAATGAGAGGGAGACTATGCTCCAAATCCTTGGTAGTCAGGTTATATCTCCACTTGTTTAATTTGTACAAGAAACGTTATACCAAATATTGCATTTGAGGACATGTATTTTTCTATTGGCGTAGGTCTTTGAGGGCCTATCATGTGAAATAAAGATCTATTGGGATGCATCCAATTGTTATGGGCACATCGACTTATTTAGATACATCAAAAGGGAATGCCCAATATGGTGTAATCTTTGTTTTGAAGGAATGCCACATTTTCAATGGGAAGACAACATTTTAAAAACATGAGTATTTCTCCACTACCACCTCATCCATTCATCCATTTTTGAAATGATGTCTTAGATGATAACTTATCGCTTCTTACTTCCTATCTCCCAAAAATTCATAAGAATTACCACAATTTTCTACTCAAACATTCAACTATGTACTCATATTAGAATGATGATCATGTATTGTGCATTCCCAGTTAAAAAAAAAAAAAGAATTCATGTGTTGTGCATTGTCTCTCCACCACATGTATAGTTATGAATCTGTCACTTGGATAAAAAAACATCACCTAGATCAAGCAAAATATTTCCTTATTGCTAATCATGAGTATTTTCTTTGTCTTACCAAATCACCAAACTAAGCTTTTGTTCCAATCAATTTGGGGTCGGTTGCATGAATCCTTTTACACCATTCTGCTTTGTTAAGGTCATATTTTTAGTTAGTTTCAATAAGTTTCTATAATTTTTTAATGCGACATCCTATGTTAATTTAGGTACAACTCTCCCCCTAGTGTTTTTATTACCCATGATCTTGTCGTTTTTCCTTATTACTGCATCTACTAGTCTACGATATATATGTTCGAACCACATTAATATATTTTCTCTCAACTTGTCCTCAATTGATGCGACCCGTACCATTTTATGAATTTTTTCATTCATAATTTATCTTTTCTAGTCTTACCATACATTCACCTTAACATTGTTATTTCAGTAACACTCATCTTATTTATGTGATATTTTTTAATACTCCAACATTTTGTTCCATATAAAATCAGTGGTTCAATAACTGTCCTATAAATTTTTTTTATTTTAATCTTCTAAGTATTCGTCGATCATATAGAACGCTGAAAGTACCCCTCCAATTGAGCCAACTAACTTTGATTCTATGGGTTACTTCATTTGCATTCTCTTCATCCTTGTTAATAGTCAAACCTAGACAACGAATTTAGGTAGTTCTTGATTTTGTTACCAAACCAAATCAAAAGTACCCCTCCAATTGAACCCAATTTTTTTACCAATTCTGTTCAAATTGAATCCCTACTACCAATTTTGTTACCAAACCAAACTAAGCATTTGTTCTAATCAATTGGAGTTGGCTACATGAATCATTTTACGCCATTTTGCTCTATTAAAGGCCATATCTTTAATTAGTTTTAACAGGTTCATATATTTCTTAATACGACATTCCATGTCAATTTAGGTCTACCCCTCCCCCTAGTGTTTTCATTACTCATGATGTTATCACTTTTTCTTACTTCTTCCTCAACCGGTGTACGTTGTATGTGTACAAACTACCTTAATATATTTTTTCTCAACTTCCTCAATTGGTGCAATCCCTACCATTTCACGAATCTTGCGACCCCTATCATTTCACAAATCTTTCCATTCCTAATTGTCTTTTCTAGTTTTTTCACTCATCCACTTTAATATTCTCATTTCCGCAACACTCATCTTATTTTTGTGATCTTTATTAGCAGCTTAACATTTATCCCATATAAAATCGCTGGTCTAACTGATGTCCTATAAAATTTTCTTTTTACTATTGTAGGTATCTATCTAATAAGATAACATCATCAGCGAACAATATACACCATGGAACATCATCTTAAATATATATAGTTAGTTCATTCATAACTAAGGTAAAGGGATACGAACTTAAAGTCGATTCTTGGTGCAATCTTATTGTAATTGAAAATTCACCTGTTTCTCCTACAGGGGATCTATTTGTCTTAGCGGCTCCATCGTACATGTCTCTTATCACATCAATGTACCATTTGTCACTCTTTTTCTCTCCAACATCCACCATTTGATATCTTTAGACACTCTATTATGGGCCTTTTGTAAGTCTATAAAAACTATATGAAGATTTCTTTTTTTTTTTCTCTATATTTCTCTATTAATCTCCTCAATAGGTGGATTGCTTCTATAGTTAGTCTACCAAGCATAAAACTAAATTGATTCTGTGACACGGTTGCTATTAACCTTAGGCGATGTGTAATCACAGTTTCGCATAACTTTGTCATATGACTCATTAATTTAAGGGTAAATTACAATAACCTCCCTTGAGGTTAGGATCAAATACAATCAACCCCACACGTTTTGAAAAATTACACTGACACTCCCTAGCATTTAACACCGTTAATAGAGTTAAGGCGATGCGTAATCACACTTTCACATAACTTTATTGCATGACTCATTAACTTAAGGGTAAATTACAATAACCTTCCCTGAGGTTTGGGTCAAATACAATCAACCCTACACGTTTGGAAAAATTACATTGACTCCCCTTAGCATTTAACACCGTTAACAGAGTTAGTTGAAAGACATTTACCCCCATGTATTAATCATGTAAGCGGCTTATACTGGGTAAATTCCCTACGAATTCCAGTCTTTTTACAAACAATTGAGTACACCCAACAATCAAAACAAGGAAAACAAGATGACAATTGAACTGAAGCCAAGAAGACGAGAACGACGAAGAAACTAACGAACCAATTGAGTATCAATTCACAAAATTCAGCACGTTCATAGTGCAACCAGCACTGTGATTCCCTGTACCGATCTCTTGGAGGCACCCAGAAATGTGCCGGAGAGGTAAGCATAACCGGTGTAGTACTAGAGGTTCTCGCCTCAAGAACGGCGGTGCATGACGGCTTCTTGGAACAGGTACTACAACGAGGTTAGGAGGTTGTAGAGGTTGTGGATTGGGATTTATCATCTTCTCTGCTAGATTCCTTTGAGATATGTTTGTGCGGTGGTTACTCGATTTTGTAGTTTTCTAATAAACAAAAATGAACGAGTCCCAAACAATTCACATGGGTTCTTCTTCTAAAAGCCTATAGAGCTCTCACCTGCATTTATTGGCTGGCAATGAGCTTACAATCTATCTTTGTTTTAGTTGAGAAACGAATCGCATTATCTGAAATGAGCGAAGAAGAAGAGAAGAGCCGAAGAACAAAGGGGGGTTGTACAAATTTCTATGGCGTCTCCTGTGACTTAACGACTCGATCCATCATCTCTCTTGACCTTTCCTCTGTGAATATTGTCGGGCCTTTCTCATCGGTTCTCTGCCATCTTAGGTGCCTCACTTTCGTTTCTCTGTGCAATAACTCCATCAACTTGACGTTGTCGGAGGAATTCTCAGATTTCCATCGGCACCGCCAGCGCCACCGTCCTCGACAATTCGCTACTGCCCTCGTGATTCCCCACCGCCCTTCCTTTCTTCCATCGAATAGTAAGAATCCAACATTGAATTCAAGTAAAAATTGAATTCTGGTACCTTGGGATTTGAGATTTAGACGAGAGAGAATGAAGGGTGTAAAAACCCTAGATTGAAAGAACGAATTGCTTGAAGATGAGAAGCATAGAGAAGAAGAGAGTAATCTTTTTTCTGGTTTCTTTATTTTCTGTACATTGAGGACTCCCAAAACCTTGAATTCGATGCAATTTCTCTGAGCTTCTTCCATCTCCATATTTTGGACATCTTGAAAATCAATTTATTATCATTTAAACAAACAACAAACAGAGTTCTACTTCTACATGAAACAAGAAATGAAAATGGGAATTTAGATAGATGGATGGGTAGAGACAGAAAAAATGACGAGATTAGGATATGTGTAAATAGTTCTTTGCTGCAATTGGGATGGCTTCTTTGGCTGAATATGACGGTGGAAATGTCAGTTAGGGGTAAATATGAAAAAAAATTGTCATTTCTTGTTGATATTATTGGTCAAACGTTAGTTGACTAATGGAAATTTAATGGCGTGGGTTAATGTGTAATACGAAATCAAACGTCAAGGGGTGACGATGTAATTTTTTCAAATGAGTGGGGTTGACTGTATTTGACCCAAATCTCGAGGGAGGTTAGTTTAATTTACCTTTTAACTTAATACCTCTATAGTTGTTACAGTTTTGAATATCTTCTTTATTTTTTTATGTAGGTACTATGATAGATTTTCTCCACTATTCGTTGCATTTTCCTAGTTATTATAATTTTATTAAATAATTTTCTTAACCAAGACTCTCCCACTTCACCCCAGCATTTCCATACCTCCACTGGAATACCATTTGATCCTAAAGTTGTACTTGATTTTATTCTCTTTATTACAGTTTTTCCCTTAAACTTTTATTCTACGATAAAATTTATATTCTCTAAAGTTATCAGATTTCTCCTCCCCAGATCTTTTTATATGTTTTTTGTTTAATAATTTCTCTAAATAGGTTTTCTATTTCCTTAATATCCTCATCTTTCACTAACACTGTTAAATTCTCGCATTTTATGTATTTAACTTGAGTAAGGTCTCTTCTTTTCCTTTCTCTTTGCTGAGCAAGCTTATAGATGTTCTTTTCTCCATCTTTACTATCTAATCTACTTTGAAAATCATCATAAGTTTTAAATTTAGCATTTCTAACGGTTCTCTTTGTTATAAAGTTGTTTATAGCTCCTAAAATTATTCTCATTTCTCTCCTTTTCCCACCTTTTAAAACATTCTTTTTTTTTCTTTTACTATGGCTTGGATCTCGTTATTCTACCACAAAGTTTTGTTAGAGGCAACTGAGCTAGCTTTTGAAATATATGACATTCTTGATCCTTCCTTTTATTAGTCTTCTCGACCGGAATCATAAATGGGTTGTCTCCTCTCTAATGATCTTTTCTATAGGTAGAACTACTGTGAGCAGTCTAAACTTCGACCCTTATTTATTCCAATTATGTTCTCGCACCCAAGCCCTGAATTACTTATTTACATATTTTGTCTTTAAAAATCTCTAATTTCTCACATTTAAGATTCCACCATCTAGTTCATGAGATTCTAATATCTCTTCTCGCTTTATGTTATCTAGTACCATAAGTTTAGGTTCTGATGTTAAGCTCTCTTCAGAAATGACCTTGCAACCTTTATGTATTAGATGGTCTACGTTTCTAATAAAGAAATAAACTATTTGACTTTTATAAGACCCACGTCTAGAGGTTATCAAGTGTCTTTTTCTCTTTTTAAAGAAAATGTTGGTTAATATGAGATCAAATGCTACTGCAAAATCTAGGATCCCCTCTCCGGCGTCATTTCGATCATCAAAATCAAATCTTGGTGTAATCATGTTTCCTATCTCTCTAAAAAATTGTGAACCCCCCCAACTACCTTGTGTACCATTTTCTCCCTGAAGGAGGGCCTAGTATAATTACATCAAATGCTATTGGCAAGGTGACTTAATCTTGGTGTAATCTTGTTTTTGAAGGACTGCTGGAATTTTCTATTCCTGTTATATCCATGATAGCTACGGAAGGACTACATTTAAGTTGAGGGCTGTGTAACACACACAAGGGTTTAGGTGTTGGGTGCGAGTACGTGTCTTGGGTGCGAGTACGTGTCTTGGGTGCTAGTACGTGTCTAATTGTCAAATTCATCCTGTATCCAAGGGCTTGTGAACCCAACAAAAAATTCATATTTATGGAATAACATTTTATTTTCTAGAGTTAAATTGTGTTTACAAGGTAAAATGGAAATTTTATGCACCTTTTGACGGTTTTAAAAATAGTTACATGATAAACTCAAATCATTAAGTATTGGGTGGATGTCCAATCACTCATGTTGGATACGTATCTCATGTACTTACCTAGTGCTGAGTAGACCACACAGGTACTTTACATTTAAATGAGGTTATGTAACATGTTTCAAAGGTTAAATATGTGAAGTTCACTATTGTCACCTCATCCATTTAAGAAATAACCTCTCGAATTACTAGTCCTCGCTTCCCACTTCCTCTTTCTCACAAATCCATAACAATTACCATAACTTCCTACTCAAATATGCTACTACTTGTTCCTATAATAAAGTGTGTGTGCACCACGTCTTGTGAAGTTACGAATTCAATATCATTTGGGTAAAGACATCATCTACAGCAAACAATACTTCCTACTTGCTAACCAATAGTATATTGGATTGCACAAGATATGTATGTTCTCTCTTTTCCTTAAATCTATATTTAGTATCTCTTCATATTAACAGACATGTATGTAGCAGAAGTAAATATAGAACAAGTGACATGAGATTCTTCCACAGAGCAAGAATAATCAGTAAACTATAACGCTGAACAAGATAAAAAGAAGTTACAGTAACAAACAGCTAAAAATCTCTAAGAATGGGTCTTGGGATGGTCATCTTTCTTCGGTTGATCCAGGAAAAAAATAAATAAATCTGGCATTAAGGTGATTTATCATGTTTTTGTCTCCCTAATAAACTATGATTTCCTCCAACTACCTTGTGCACCATTTTGTCCCTAGAGAGAGGACCTACTACAATTACCCTCTTCAACACATTTCCCAACCATAATTTATTAAATTTTTAAATATCACCGTGTATTTTGTTTTAATTTTGGAATGGACTGGATTTGTTCAGTTTTACGGGTCAGCTTACTTTCAGAAAGTGCCAGAAAGGTGGAAAGGTAGAATGGACTAGGTTGTTTTCTTAAAAGGTGCTTCATTTAGTTAAACTAGATATGGAAGCTTGAAGTTTTTGTCTTGTAGTTATTGGTTGTCAAATTGTTCTTATATATATATATATCTGTGTGGGTGTGTGAGAGAGAGAGAGAGAGAGTTATCTAGTCTCTTTGCTATCTACTAGAAGCTTTTAGAAACTTGATTGCTTATGTCCAATGCAAGGTTTTCCTACCAAAGGGAGCATGTGGGCCCCTAACAATTTACTAATATTTTGGTACAAGCAAGCAACCACCTATCATGTGCCGCAACATATAGTAGTCTTAACTGTGTCTACGTTCACTACTGTGGCATCAAACTTACTTTCCATTGCTTTCTCTCTCTCTCTCTCTCTCTGAGTTGTCTGATCTCTCAATTGGTCCTCTTGAAGATAACTTCTTGCTAGTTTTTTGTGGGGATGTCTGATTGTCATTTGATTTTTCAAAATGGAACATACTAGGATTTTTTTATGTGAGATTCCTAGGTTCATCATCTAAAGAACACTTAATATGGTAGCAATTTGATTCCGACACAAAGGGCTCATGTAGGGTGGATGATGTAGCACGTGGAGGGGATGATAAAGGTGGAAAGGTAGCGAAAAAGGGTTGAAATCCTAATACAAGCCAACAGCTTTAAACTCAACTTTTCATCAATAAACTTTGAATAATACATCAAGTGAATCTCTTATTTATAGGCTTAGAACCTTAATCTAAAAGGAAATTAAAATCTTAAATGAAAAGAAAATAAAAATAAAAATCTTAATTAAAGATAAACTAGAATCTTAAAGTAAAATAAATAAAATAAAATCCTAATTAAAAAATAAAATAAAACTAATCGTTAAATATTAAAAAAATTGTTATTGATCCTTCATGTTCCGCATTATTCTCCTCTACTAAGGAAAATAACTTGACCTCGAGTTCGGTTTGACATATTAAACTCATCCATGTCAAAGAATCAGGTACTTCGATTAGCCTGCTGATTTGTCTTTCGTATCAATTTTAAAGACCTTCAATCATGCGATCCAAAGAGAATTTGTTTTCAAGCGGTTGACAAGATCGTCTAGATAGGAATTGAACCTCGAATTAAAGTCGTCAATACTAATAAAATCAATCCTCTCTAACCCGTAGAAATCTTTTGTTGGTGGATCATCAATAGGAAGTGCAAAATTGAGTGCATTTCTATGTTCAAGGGATCCGGTGTTCTACATGGAAATGTCTTGCTCGTTAATGGTTGAAGGAGTGTTAGGTAGCTTGATATACATTGTTGGGCCAATTTTCTAACAGCTTAAGTTTTTGGGAATATTGGTGAATTAACATGGTATCAGAGTTTTAATTCCGTGAGATCTTGGGTTCAAGTCTCGTGATGTGTTTTCTTGTTGTATTTGTTATTGTGCACTCTATATGTTGGTTCACCTGTTCAGTTTGTTCGCCTCTCCACGTGCGAGACATGGTTGCATGTGAGAAGTGTTGGATAACTTGATATATATTGTTGGGCCCATTTCTTAATAGTTTAAGCTTTTGAAAAAATTGGTTACTTTACAAGGAGCAATAAAATCATTGACCTTGTGAGATTTGAAGTATACTCACTTGTTTTGATGCTCGTTAAAATTTGTAATTTCTAATTTAGAACCACTATCTATCTTAATCACTTGTGAACCTTTATCGTGCATTGGTGCATATAAATTTGTAGTGGAGCAGCAATTGAAATTCCACTAATTGTAGTATCGTTCTTGTCTTTATCTTACAAAAAGACGACGGCCAATTTCTTTAATATAGCTTGAACGTGTACTATATGGTTGTCAATTTGCTGCAAATCTTTAAGTATTTCTTGCAAATTATGGTGCAAAGTCTAAAACATGAAGGACAAATTGATAATGGTAACTATGGTTGGGGCTAGAGAATAAAGTTTTTTTAAGAGGGGGGGGAGGGGGGTAGGGGGGTTTGGTTAAAAGGATTTGTGAGCTTTAGGTCAAAGGGTGGCTTTGTTGGTCAGTTTTGGTATTATGGGTGGGTTGTGGTGTTGGGATGGTCTTTTTTTGGCTTGGATAATTAGGTTTTGGGCTCGCGTTTTATTAGAAGGTCTTGGGTTGGGTCCAAATAGGAATTAGTAGGGTTTGAATTTTGGGTCAAAACAAGTTTTTTTTTTATAGATTGGGTTGGGTTAAGGTTGTTCGCTGGTGGTATCCCTTGCGCCGCAAGGCCTAGACTTTTCGGGGTGGAGAACAGATAGGGGGAAAGGGATGCGCTAGGGTTTTAGCGAGGGAAAGGGGAGACATGGGCAATGGTTGATGAAGTGGTTGGTTGCGAAAGCTTGGGATTTTGACAGGGAGGGAGGAGTAAAGGTCAATGAAGGTCTAGGGTTTTAGGGGCGCCGCACAAGGGGGGTGGGGGGGGTGGGGGCGCTAGTGTTCTGGCAGGGGGAATGGGTGCACTATGGTTTCGGGGAGGGGAAGGGGCAACGAGGAGGATGGGGCGAAATTCAACGAAGGCGGCCGATGAAGGACAGAAGAAGTAGGATGGATGGTGCGATGGATTGTGTGATGGATTGGCGGTGATCGGCCATGAGGTTGACAAATGTTTGTGGCGTGATAGAGCTTTTACGCAAACCCTGGTCGGCGGCGAAATAGTTGTCTGCGAGGTTCACAAAGATGGAGTGATTGGTTTGCAACTGGTGTTGCGATTTTTGCAAAGAAGGTGGCGACAGAATTGGTGCTTTGAGTGTTAGAAAGTCAGCTAGAGATTCTGTCGAAGAAGAAGGAGATATGGAATCTCAAGTTTAGGCTCTGATACTAAATGATGCAGCACGTGGTGGGAATGAGAAGGGTGGAAATGTAGCACAAAAAGGTTGAAATCCTAATATAAGGTCACATCCTTAAACTCAAGTTTTTATTAATCAATTCTGTATAATACATCAAGTAAGCCTCTTATTTATAGGCTTAAAATTTTAATTTAAAAATAAATTAAAATCCTAATGAAAAGGAACTAAAATAAAACCTTAATTCAATGATAAACTAGAATCTTAAAGGAAATAAAATAAAATCCTAATTAAAAGATAAAATAAAACTGATTGTTAAATAACTAAAATAAAATTGTAACTGATCTTTCATGTTCTGAAACAATGGAATGGTGAAATGAAACAAAAGTACGAAAGGAAACGGAAACATGAGCAATTTCAGTAATTCTTTCCATTCTACTCATATCCAAATAGAAATTACCCATATGCCAATTAACTAAAAGATATGATGCATGCTATAAGGCCGTCAATTAGTGCAACTGTAGGGAGATGGAGTAGAGGAGTTATGGTTTCACTTGATGGGTTTTGATTGGATATTTTGAGAGGCTTTGAAAATTTGAAGAAAGTAGTGAGATTCTTGATCAGGAGTTTGACAGGGAAGGAATTCTTCCTTTGACACTTTGGGGTTGCTCCATTGCTGCGTGCAGTGCTTAAATCTTAACAAATTAGTGCATCTGATGGTGCAGAATTAGCTGCCACGTAAGGCCAAAATATAGTTGAAAGTGGCTCTAATTTAAGTTTGCAAGACTTAATCCGTCACCGAGTGCTAAAGACAGTGGGAGGTGGTTTTAAATTATAATCTTAGGGTACAAAGTTTGTCCTTGTACTTACAAAGTGGCTTTGGTGTTGAACCTTACTAATAATGATCTTATTTAGATTTGTGTGCTCCTCTAATTGATAATTTATTTTCAAGTAGGTAAAGAGATCTTGGGCCATCATTTTATTCTCTACTTCATGGCATGGGGTCCTTGGAGCTGTTTTCTTACCCTCCTTGTTGTTTTTCTGGTCTCTCTCTCTATCTCTGTAGCTCTCTCTCGGTTGCTATCGCTCTCTCTTCTTTTTTTGTTGGGGGTGGGGATCATTGAAGTGTTGGTGATTTAAGAGATTTGACGGTGGGGCTGCAAGGAGTGGAGGATCTCCTGGTTGTACATTTCTTGGCAAATCCGCAAAGTGCACATTGGATCCTTCTGTTTGGGAGTGACAAGATTATTACTTCCGGACTCTTGTAATTGACACCGTATCAATTAGTTTTCTGAATTTTGCATCCGTTTTAAAATTTATTGTTTCTAAGAAAAGTGAAAAGCAAATATCTGAGAAACGTAGTCTTCCTTAGCATGATGTTTTTGTTTTGGAGTTCAAACTTTTTTCCTTTTCTTCTTCTATGGTTATGTTTGTGCTTTACAAGGTTCATTAATTTCAGGTTTCTGAGCCACTACGGGCATTAATAAAAGGAGCTCCTTTAGAGGATGCTCGCCATTTGAGTCATCATTATGAAAGACTCCGGCAAGAAGTGGAAACACAGGTACACTTTGGTTTCACATCTTAGTGTGTTTGGTTTACTGTGGTAGAGTGCAGGAAAATGGTAGTCAGATAATTAATATCTTTTCCTTAGGCAGCTAAAGTAATAAGGCGTCAATCAAAGTGTAATCCTACTACTTCGATGGAGAGTTCCGTAAAGCTTCAAAGTGCAGAAAAAAAATTAACTGAGCTTAGGTCTGTAATGATGGCCCTTGGAAGGGAAGCAATTGCTGCTATGCTGTCAGTGGAGAATCAACAACAAAGGGTTACTTTTCTAAAGCTTCTTACCATGGTATTCTTTTAGTTTTAAATTATGTATATTATTGATTATGTATTTCAAATTATGTATTTAACTATGTGAAGGTTTTTTTAGAAGAAAAATAATCATTATTATTAAATTTCAAGAGAGACGATTACAGGATAAATAGTAGAGGAAGGCTCCCAAATCAAGAAGGCCACAAAATCAGCAAATCAAATCAGCAGATATGATTTGATTTGATTTATTCCCTAGAAATCAAATCAGATTTATTCCAACAGATTTGATTTGATTTATTCCCTAGAAATCAAATCAGCAGATTTGATTTCCCTAGAAATCCAGCGTAGATATCTATCATGCCCAACTTGCTTACATGGAGCTCAAAACTAAGTTTAAAAAATTCTTTGGTAAAGATATCGGCTATTTGTTGAGTAATAGGAACAAAAGGCATGCAAACAATTTTGCTATCAATTTTCTCTTTTATGAAGTGTCTATCAATCTCTACATGTTTCGTGTGATCATGTTGTATTGAATTTTGAATACTTGTGGCAGCTTTGTTGTCACAATACAACTTCATTGGCATGTTCATCGGCATTCGCAACTATTCAAGAATTCTTTTCAGCCATAGTATCTCACAAATTCTGTTAGTCATAGCTCTATATTCTGTCTCGGCACTGCTCCTTGCAACCATATTCTATTTCTTGCTTCGCCATGTGACCATATTTCCCCAAATATAAGCATAGTATCCTGACGTGGATCTCCTGTTAATAACTGAGCCTGCCCAATTTGCATCAGTGTATGCCTCTATGTTCTGCTGTGTGGTTTTCTGGAAGAGTAAACCCTTGCCTGGTGTACTTTTCAAGTATCTGAGAATCTGATAAACTTCTTCAAGATATTTCTTGTAGGGTGAGTGCATAAACTGACTTATCAAACTCATAGCAAAAGCAATATCGGACCGTGCATGTGATAAGAAAATTAACTTTCCCACCAATTTTTGATACTGAGTTGTATTCACTGGATCACCTTCCTTGTCATCTCCAAGTTTCTGATTGGGATCGATTGGAGTGTTTGCTGGAACAACCGCTCATCCCAGTCTCCTTAAAGAGGTCAATGATATACTTCCATTGGGAGACAACAATCCCTTTCTTCGACCGAGCAATCTCCATTCCAAGGAAATACTTCAGGGATCTTATGTCTTTGATCTCAAATGTTGATGAGAGGGAAGTCTTCAATCGGTTAATCTCAAGTACGCCATCTCCAGTGAGAATTATATCGTCTACATACACAATCAGAATTGCTATTTTCCCATCCTGTGAATGTCTTATAAATATCGTATGATCACCTTGTCTTTGAGTATATCCTTGACTTTTAACAAACTAAGTGAATTTCTCAAACCAGACTCTCGGCGACTGTTTTAACCCATATAAGAACTTTTGCAGTTTACACACCTTTGTGCTAAACTTTTCACCAAATCATGGAGGTGCATTTATGTACATTTCTTCCCCTAGGTTTCTATTGAGAAATGCATTTTTTACGCTCAACTGTTGCAGAGGCCAGTCACGATTAGCTGCAAGTGACAAAAAAACTCTTACTGAGTTTAGCTTTGGGACTGGGGCGATTGTCTCTAAGTAATCATTGCCATAAGTCTGAGTGAATCCCTTGAAAACCAATTGAGCTTTATACCGTTCTAGAGAGCCATCAGATTTATACTTGACTGTAAACACCCATTTGCACCGTACTGTTGTCTTCCCTCTTGGTAGATCAACTAACTCTCACGTGCCATTTTTTTCAAGAGCTTTCATCTCCTTGAAGGCAGCCTCCTTCCACTCAGGAACTTTCAGAGCATCCTGCACAGTATTAGGAATCTCCATACAAGACAATTGTGAGATAAAAGCACGAAAAACAGGTGGCATATTTTCATATGACACATAATTGGACAATAGATGCTGGGTGTAAGACCTCACACCCTTTCGGACAGCAATGGGAAGATTAGAATCATCGAACTCAGGATTGGAACCAGACTCGAGTTCAGAACTAGAGGACTCAGAACTCGAATATGAAATGGACTGAACTTGAGGTAAAGGCTCTGTCATGCCCCAAACGCCGGGTAACGTGAAAAGCCCAAGAACAACCACCAAAAGCTAACCCAAGGTTTCGCTCAAAGGCATAAATTATGCATATATTCATAAGAATTACATATGCTTTTCAATCAAATACAACGTGATCCATATACGAAGGTATAAACTACCTTTCAAGACAAAACAAAAGTCTTGTCATCAACCATCACCTCCGATCAAACTACAGGACCACGTTCACCTGAAAAAGGTTTTACAAATCCCACAACGTGAGCCGAAACCCAATAGAAACAGACTATAATGCAGTAAAGTAGGATATGCAATCACATAGCATAAAGTTGACTTAACCACACGAGCTTCGAAAGGTTTTTCATCCCAAAATCACTAGTTTTTCATCAGGCTAACATGAGCCTCAAAACGGTTTATCCTCAAAATCGAGCATTTTAATAATGCAAACACGTTTCACAGTTAAAGAAAAGTAGTAACCAAAACGTTATTTTCCACTCGGATCACACAGCCAAGGACAAAACGATATTTTTCACTCGGAACACAGCCGAGGAAAAGAAAAAAAAATGAATCCTATGACCTGTTAGGTAATGACAAGTTCTATACGGAGTCACAACAACGTAAACCACTTAGTTTATGGGCCCGAAACCTGAGGGCACTAAGCACCCACCACCTCGTTTACGGGGATTAACCTGAAGGCACGAAGGTACCAACTCTGCACACGTTTTCGAACTTTCACCGAGGAGCAATATAGACCCACATCCACACACACTGTCACGGTATATCTATAGGATCATTTAAAAAAAACAGCCCGTAGCTCGATTACGAAAACATTTTCACAATTATACATTAAACATGTATAAAGATCCATCCATCAACATGGAGATTAACCTAAACATTTTAAAGATGTTTTTTCCCGTTTTCAACAGAACGTTTCAAAACTGAGACTTAACCCAAAGGGTTAGCTCTAAACCTCCAAAACACAGTTTATCGAGATTTTCACTAATCCACCGTTTTCAAACCACCATTTTCAAACTAGATATCCACAAGTCCAATATAATGTAATAAACCAATAAAAGCGAAAAACATGCTTTTTATCTGAACAACGTGGTTTAAACATAAAACATGATATAAAGTATTTTTGAACAGTTATACATCAACATGTATAAAAAGAGATCCAATGGCCCGCCGCCACATCATCCACAAACAAACTCCCAAGGAACAATAAATTTGATAAAAAGTTCCAATATGAATGAAAAACAAGCTTTTCCAAGACATATGGCCAAAAACGGATGAAAAACAGTTAAGAAAGTTTGACATGCCCTCATTATTTTGATCATAACTTTTTCTGCAAAAAGAATTTTATTATGAGAGAGGTGTCATTGGAAAGAAGACTTTCGGTGCTTCAATTTGAACACAAAAATGACCCCATTCCGAGTCCGAATGAGGGAGATATATCGATTTTAAAAATAAAAATTCAACTAGTGAAAACAGACTGCGAGTTAGACCGCTCGAGCGGTCTGCCCAGCGGTCAGGCAACCCGAGAACATCCCAAGACCGTCCTCTAGACCGCTTGAGCGGTCCCTCAAGCGGTCCTACGCCGAAAACTGATCTTTTTGCTGAAATTTGAAGCCAACATTCATCCAAACTCGAATCAAACTACCAACTCACATATTTTTGAAACCCACGGACATACACGAGCCCATAACCTCAAAGGAAACCAAAAAAAAAACACTTTAACAATAACCCTTCTTGTCCAACCAAACCCGTTTCATCCAACTGAAAACGATTTTGAATCAAAACCCGACTTTTCAAAACATAAACCGATTTTTCATGCATTTTTAAATGGTAAAAACACATACGATTCCACATAGCACCCCTTTAAGACACGAGAGTCTAGGATCCTACCTCGTTGAGTCACAAACTCGACGCCTCAAACCACATGCAAAATCGAATTTCGCCGGAATGAAATTCCGTTCAGATGAATGCGTAGCCCACCACGAGGAGACTAAAGATCTGCTATTGGATCGTCGAAAACTGAGCCTCGAGCCCCCGAGAAGTTAGAGAGAAGGCAGAGAGAAAAAGGGAAAACTTAGCTGAGAAGTTTTGAAAATATCTAACGCGAGATATTTATAGGCCACGAAAATATATATATATTTATTTTTTAAAATTTGCACCACAACACCCAACAGCCCCGAGAACCAACTCCACATGTATATCTAAATCAGAACATGCATAAAAACATGTATGAACATGCTACAACGAAAACACTAAACGGGCGTCGAAAACGCCGAAAAAGAGAACGGGTTAGGGTCTCACCGGCTCAGTGAGGACATGGCCTGGAGGGTTTACGGGTTCTGGACAATGCAAAGAATTGGAAGACCCTTTCTTTTGAGTTGCCCTCTGTCGCGAGTAGACAATGTCAAATAGTACCAACGCTGTGTTTTTTTTCCGGTTTCTCCTTTGTTAGTCATTATAGGATTATGAACATCATGAGATGGTACTATAGGAAGACCTATCTTTTTAGTATCTAAAAATCCCGACTTACTTTCTTCTGGTATAATGAAGCTTGGGTTTTCAGGTTGAATAATCAAAGTTGGAGAAGGATCATTTTGCGAGTCTTCAGGTTGAAAAAAAATCATGAAACAGCCGAATCCTTGTTTTGGTTCCCCCCTGAAGATGAGGCGTGAAATAGGGGGGATGTAATTCAAAAAAAGTAACATCCATGGTAACAAATATTTTTTTGGAAATAGGTTCAAAATATTTATACCCCTTTTGAGTGGGAGCATAACCAACAAACACACATTTTGTGGCTTAGGGTTCAAGTTTTCATCGATTATGACTATAAATATGAACAAAAGCGGTACAATCAAATATCTTTAGTGGTAAAGAAGAAGAAAGCCGATTTGTTGAATAAAACTTATGAAAAACATCAAAAGGTATTTCAAAGCTTAAAACCTTATTAGGCGTTCTATTTATGAGATATGTAGCAGTCAG
>JAULJZ010155595.1:0-28555 GCA_032270985.1 Heliamphora pulchella | reverse complement strand
ACTCACCGGGAATATAGACCCATATAAGATCGCACTCTCTAATAAATCAAAACAACGAATATTAAATATACGCAAATTAATAATTATTTCAAGATTAAGAGTATAAGCACTATTCATTATAATCTTGGAGTGTAAATTAATTTATATAATCAGTATAAAATTAATTACTCCAATATGTCCCATTCAATATACACAAAATGTAATAGCATAGAGAATCAGAACAATAGACGACTCTATTATCTGTTTCTCGTAACTGAGACAAACCTACTACAACTCTGTGCTGTAGTCATACCGATGGTATGTCCATTTCTATCTAAACTATGAACATAAAACTTATATTCTATAAAAATTTAAAATCTGATCTTCTGTGTGCAAATCGTACTCTACACACAAAATTAAATACTTTACAGAATAAAGTACATCTATGCATAATATTAAAAAAATAATATTGCATACATTGCTCATTAAGATTCTCATAAAATTAAAAACTAATTTTATTAAAATAAAATTAACCACTAAAAACATGGCGTTCAGTGTACAACCCTAACAATCTCCCACATATACTCGAAATCATACATGCATACATCTAACTCCCATGCTCTCTACATGACTATGAAAAGTCTTAGTCAGTAAGCTCTTTGTAAAAAGATCTGTAAGGTTGTCTCCTGATGCAATCTTGGTCACAGCAATATCACCTCTCTGTATAATTTCTCGTTTCAGGTGACACTTACGCTTAATGTGCTTTCCTTTCTTGTGGACTCTTAGATCCTTCGAGTTTGCAACCACTTCGCTATTGTTACAATAAAGTGTAATAGCTGACTGAACTAAAGAAACTACCTCTAGATCCAATAGGAAGTTCTTGAGCCAAACGGCCTCCTTGGCTACTTCAGAAGCTACTACGTACTCGGCCTCCATGGTGGAATCAGCAATGCATGACTGCTTGATATTCCCCCAACTTATAACTCCACCTCCTAAGGTAAATACATATCCTGAAGTAGACTTACGGGAATCCTTGTTAGACTAAAAATCTAAGTCTGTGTACCCTAAAGGTACTAGACTCTCTGCCTAGTAAACTAATATATAATTTTTAATCATTTTCAGGTACTTGATTATATTATTTACCGCAGTCCAATATTCTTGCACTGGGTTAGACTGATATCTGCTAACCTTGCCAACGGCAAAGCAGTTGTCGGGTCTAGTGCAAAGCATAGCATACATGAGGTTTCCTATTGCCAAAGAATAAGGAACTGCCTTTATCTTCTCTATCTCATCAGGTGTCTTAGGACACTGATCCTTGAATAGAGTGATTCCATACCTAAAAGGGAGAAACCCTTTCTTAGAATCTTGCAGGCTAAAATGAGTAAGGATATCATCGATATACTTTGCATGTGATAAGCCCAACATCCTTTGTTTCTGATCTCGCACAAGCTTGATCGCAAGGATGTGACTGGCTTTTCCCTAGTCCTTTATATCGAATTGTCCAGATAACCATACTTTAACCGTATTTAATGTCCCCACATCATTTTTGATGAGCAAGATATCGTCTACAAAAAGTACTAAGAAGATCACCATGCTTCCATCACGTTTCTTGTACACACAGGACTTATCTAGACTCTGATCAAAACCATAAGACCTTATAACTGAATCAAACCGAGTATTTTAAGATCTCGATGTCTACTTAAATCTATAAATAGATCTCTTAAGCTTGCACAATATGTGCTCTTGACCCTTTGTAACGAATCCATCTAGTTGTATTATATAGATACACTCGTTAAGACTTCCGTTAAGAAAAGCTGTCTTGTAATCCATTTGTCAGATTTTGTAATTGAAATGAGCAGCAATGAATAAGAGAATCCGGATAGTCTTAAGCATGACTACCGGCGAAATGATTTTCTCATAATCAATTCCTTCTTTTTGAGTGAATCTTTTTGCAACAAACCTAACTTTGAAGTTTTTAACCTTCCCATCTTCTCCTCTCTTATTCTTGTAGATCCACTTGCATCCAATGATTTTTATCCCTTCGGGTGATTCTATAGGTTTCCAGACATGATTAGAATACATAGATTTTATCTCAAAATTTATGGCCTTTTTCCAAAGATCTGCATCTTTATCTTAAAGTGCTTCACTGTAGTTACAGGGTTTGGTATCCAGTTCTATCGGGATCTTGTCAAAAGACTCTCTCAAGAACATATACCAATCAGGTTGATGAACAACCCTCCCACTACGACGAGGCACTACCTGTATCTATGTACTAGCAGTAACATGCTGTATAGAATCCGAACCCTGTGCATTAGCACCTTGTTCATGATTTGCACCTGTCCCGATAATCCTTCCACTACGGCGAGGCAATGGGATGTTAGTGACTTGTGGTTCCTCTTCCGTTCTACTGGTATTTCCTCTCAGTTCTTCCAGAATAATATTACTTTTGGGTCAATTGTCCATAATATAATCTTTTTCCAAGAATTGGGCATTGGTGCTAACAACAACCTTCTGATTCTGAATTGGGCATTGGTGCTAACAACAACCTTCTGATTCCTAGGATTATCAAATAGGCCACCCTTCATTTCCTTGGAATACCACACAAAGAAATAGACTTCAGTTCTCGATTCCAACTCACCAGCGTTCCCTTTTACCACATGTGCTGAATACCCCCAAATCCGAAAGTGTTTCAGACTAGGCTTACGCCCGGTCCATAATTCTATGGGAGTGAAAGGTACTAACTTAGAAGGTACCAAGTTCACAATGTAAACCGCTGTCTCTAATGTGAGTCCCCAAAATGAATCAGGTAATCCTAAATAACTCATCATAGATCTTACCATATTCATAAGAGTCTTATTTCTTCTTTTTGCTACACCATTCTACTGCGGAGTGCTAGGTGCAACCTACTGGAAAATAATCCCTTCTGATGAAAGGTAATCCCTTGACTCTCTAAAGAGGTACTCTTCACCACGGTCGGATCGTACTGATTTGATACTTTTACCCAGACGCTTCTCCACCTCCGCCTTGAATTCTTTGAATTTCTCAAAGCACTCAGACTTACGGTGCATTAGGTAAATGTATCCATACCTTGAGTAGTTATTAATGAAACTAACAAAGTACTCAAAGCCAACTCTAGCCCGGATTGTCATAGGACCACACACATCAGAGTGAACCAGTTCCAACGGTTCTTTAGCTCTACAGCCTTTAACTGAAATGGGTCTCTTGGTCATTTTACCCTCTAAGCAGGATTCACATATTAGAAGTGCCTCCACTTTCAATGAACTCAAAGGATTATCTGCTAGCAGTCTGCTTATCATTTTCAGATTAATATGACTTAAGCGTAAGTGCCAAAGAAACGTTTGGTTTATTAAAGAAGAAAACTTTCTCTTATATGATAAATTAGATGTGTTATTCATTTAAGTTAATTACAGTGTAGGAGAGATGGGAGATACGACATACAGATCATCCACCAATGTACCAAAATAAATAAAATATTTATTTTTCTTCACAACGACAGAGTCATCAAAATGAACAGAATACTTGTCCTTTTTTAAATTCGTGACTGAAATTAAATTTCTTCTAATTAAAGGTACATAGAGACAATCTTTTAGAAGTAGTATCCTATCTCTACTAAAGCTAAGAGTGACATCTTCTACTGTAACTGTTGCTACCCTTGTATTATTGCCTATATGCGGGTATATTTTCTCATCACTGACTTGCCTAGGTTCTCGAAACCCCTGTGAAGAATTACAGACATGATTAGTGGCTCCCATATCTACACACCAGCTACCAGTAGATAACACTGCTAAACATGTTTCAATCACCAGTGAATAGAAATTACCTAGTTTGTTCTACTTATTGAGAAAAACTTGACACTTCTTTTTCTAATGTCCAAACTGGTTACAGTGACAGCACTTGCCTCTCGGCTTCTTCACACTATCTTTTGGTCCCCAAACTACTTTTGAACCTGTGCCTCCCTGTGTCTAAATCATTTTTTTCTTCTTATCTTTTAGCTTAGATGAAGAACCTTTCTCAGCCACATACACAGAACCTGATTTTCTAAAAACACCATTGGCTGCTTGAAGTTCCTTAAGAAGTTCTGCTAATGAAAAGTTGAGCTTGTTCATGGTATAGTTTAGGCAAAACTGCATAAAATTTTTAGGCAGTGACTTGAGTATGATATTGACCTGGGTTTTCTCGTCAATTTCAGCTCCTAGGATCTCCAGTTCATTCAGAAGACTGATCATCTTTAGAATATGATCCCTAGCTGGAGTGCCTTCAGCCATGTTTGCATTTATTAGAGATTTCATGGCTACCTGCCTAGAAACATGATTTTGATTCCCAAACATTTCTTTGAGGTTCATAATTATGTCATAGGCACTGGGCATAAACTGATGCTAATGCTGCAAAAATATTTGACATTGAAGGCAAAATATAACAGCAAGCCATCTGATCAACTTTTTGCTACTTCTGGTGGGCCTAGATTTCCTGTTCGGTTACCCCCACATTAGGTACCAGTAGACATATCTCAGTCAATACAAACTTATAATTCTCAGCAGTTAATACAATGTCCAAGTTTCTTTTCCAGTCAATATAGTTTGGTCCCGTAAGTTTATTTTTTCTAGTATTGAAGCGAGTGGGTTGAAAATTATTTTAATCCTGAGGATCACATAATTAAAAAATACCGTTAATTATGACGAGAAATACTTTGAATTTATTTTAATTTGGTTCTATCTACTATTTTAAAAAAAATTTGCCAGCTGCCTAGTACCATGTGAATAGCATGCCTCGATAGGAGAACATCTACTATCCATCGTATGTCTAGACAGGTTAATTCTTATTAATTTTACGATCTAGGCAACTGACCCTACCAAGTAAAATTAAATAACTGGCATAGTTTCGATCCAGTATATAATAGCAGTGACTCAGATGGAAAAGATACTATTATATACAGATAAGTGTTAATCATCACCTAATTTCAAATTAATCGATTTGCAATTAACTCTTCAAATGAAAAAGTGATCTATACTAATAATTATCTAAAATTATCCTTAAATGAGATTTATACTGGCAATACTACAATTAATCTGTCTGATGGGGAGAAACGTCTTACTGCCAACACGCAGAATTTAATTACATCGCCCACAAACTAGTGATGGAGACTGCAAGATTTATCTGTGAATAAATTTTCTCTCCCACTTAGATTTTTAAAACATTTTGAGAGTTATAAAAATTCGTTTAATTAAAATAAATTTATTAATTTTAAAAAATCACACGATTTGAAAAAATCAAATATCTTTTCGTGTACATGATTCCAAAAATTCTGATTTGCCAAACCATCTTTCTATGTTTTCATGCGTAACAAATAAAATTTATAAATGTGCCGTTTTTTTCCATCTTTTCAGCTAAGTTAGTGATTAAATGTATTTAATTATTTTATTTTTCGTTCTACATTTTTTGAAAAATAATAATTTATTTAGATTAAATATTTTTTATTTAATTAATTCAAAATTTAGAATTAATTTTTACGTTTTTCGAGATATCTGATTTTATAAAAAAATCATCTTAAACGTGATATTTTGTAAAAAATAAAATATTTAAAGTTTTTTCATTTAATTAAAAACTTTAATTAAAAAAAATTATTTTATTTTTTATTATAAAATATTTTAATTAAAACTGATTTTTTCGAATTAATTAAATTAACAGGATAATATAAAACAGATATACAACATCCACGCAATTCATATGAATATAAATGCACGATATGTATATGTCCCAATTTTATGATCGAGTCAAAATACTAAACGTTTCAGTTTCTTGTTAAAGTTAGGCGGTAATAATCTTTATTCCTCCCAGTTTCTTGTATCCCAATTGCATAGGAATTCATTGATACACTTTTATATATAAAGATATATCATACTGGTATCAGAACACATCATAAAAATTGATCAAAATAGCCCCGGACCAAGCCACTACCGCCGGCCACCATGCCGCCGCCGTTGCCACCTTGTGCCGCCACCTTTAGGCAGTTTTTTCCGCCACCTTGGTGCACCATTTTTGACGCCGTTAATACTGAAAAATAGCGCTAGACAAGTAGTATTTTTTTTTCAAAAAAGTAGTTTGAAAACAGTCTCAAAATGGCCAAAAAATAGCCTCGAAACCAGCTGCCACCACTGCTTGCGCCGCCGCCGCCCACAATAGTCGCCCATTTGGGCTTTTTTGGTGGTGTTTTTGCTCCCTTTTTTTTAGAAAAATAGCACAAATATCCAGTAACCTATTTCTTTGAAGAACGCCTAAAAAATAGTCCCAAACAGCCACGAAAGTTGCTGCTCTTGCGCCGCCAGTTGTTGCCGTCGCCGCCTGGTTTTTGTGAACTATTTTGGAGTTGTTTTTTTTTCACTTTTTGGAATTTTTTTCTAGTGGTATTTTACTGCTATTTTATGCCAAGAAAACCTATTCAAAATCACTCTCGAAACCATCGAAAAAACTATCAAAAAACAGCACCGAACCGCCGCCAGTGGTGCCACTGGTGGGCTATTTCTTAATCCAATTTTTTCATGTTTTTGGGAGCAGTTTTTAATACTATTTTTAAGCCTAAAAATTACAGAAAAAGCTGCTGGAAGATAAGTCAAAAAATCATGGAAAAACCACTGCGATCCGTGGCCCGTAACTCCCGAAACCACCTCCGGTGCTACCGCCTGTTTATCGTGTTCTTGAATATTCTACATGTTCTTAAAATATTCTAAAAAGATATTTAAAAATAGAAACTGCTATTACATTGAAACCTATGTTTCGTAGACTCACATTCGATTTAGAAAAAAAAAAACTTAATCTATCACGATCAACCCTCGTGATTAAATAAAATAATAATCATCATCTAAACTATTCAATCAAATATGAATAAATAGATGCTCATAAAATTGATATTATAATGCTTGTAAAACAAAGTTAGCACAGTTCTAAAACTACTTGGCCCCAATAAATCATAAACAAAAAATAAAATGACTCTAATACCAATTGTTGGAGGCAAAACTGCCAATATTATGGTTTTTGTAAACGATTTTCAATAAAAATTAACTGGACTGGCAAACACTAAAATGAGTTCCAGATAAAACTTTTGACGTCGAACGATCAAAATAAAAACCCGTGCAACCGCAGTTAATTTAGAAGAATACCTTTTTTCGGTCAATTCTCCAACTATGATTTTGATTTCGAGTTAAAGCTCCCGTCAGACCTTCCACTGTATTTTCTTATGCGATTCCCGAATGTAATGTGGGCTACTAACCTTCAAGAACTCGTACCGGCAGAACCTAGACAGATTTAATCTTAAAGATAAGTTATGAATTTGGTTCAGCCTATCTGCATATTTATAGGACTACAGTAGGGACCTGTAGAGTAATTATAACAACTACTTCAACTGGAACACATATTCGTATCTAGCTATTTCTGCAATTAAGCAAATCTCATAGTGGTATCTGTAATTACGAAAACCTTACAGTGATTTCTGCAGTTTTGATAAAATACTAAATTACAATTCACACCACAAAAAGAACTATAATTGCACTTTAAGCTATAATCTCAACATATTCTTGCAATGAGCTCCTATTATTAAATGCTTAACTCATCTCCCCACATTAAGATTTTTGAAACCCACCAATTAAATTTAATTACTGGCAATTTAATTTAATCAGCATCTTTAAAAATCCTTAAGCCTTTCTGCTTACTTTATTTGATAGCCAGATAATCAAATTCACCTGCAGAGTTTGGCCTGGTCAAAACTTATAAACTTCCTTAAGGGTGTATCGTCAATCCCGATCATTCGAGACGTAAATTCCGTCAATAATTAATATTCACCATATAAATAATACTGCTATCTAATTCATCGGGAATATAGACCCATATAAGATCGTACCTACTAATGAATCAAAATAATAAATATTAAATATACGTAAATCAATAATTACTTCAGGATTAAGACTATAAGTATTATTCATAATAACCTTGGGGTGTGAATTAATTTATATAGTCAGTATAAAATTAATTACCCCAATGTGTCCCGTTCAATACACACAAAGTGTACTACCACAAAGAGTCAGAACAATAGACTGTTGGAGGCAAGACAGTCAAGATCTTTGTTTTTGTAAACAATTAACGAAAAAAATTAACTGGACGGGCAATGGCCAAAACGGGCTCCAGATAAAACTTTTGATGACGAACGATCAAAATAAAATCTGTGCATCCAAAGTTAATTTAGAAGAATACCTTTTTACTGGTCGAATCTTCAACTACGATTTGAATACAGTTGAAACTCCTGTCAGATCCTATACTGTATTTCCTTATGTGATTCCCAGATATAGTGTGGGCTATAATCCTCCAAGAACTTCTATCGACAGAACCAGGACAACTTTAATCTTAGAAGACAAGTTATGAAACTGGTTCAGCCTACCCGCATATATATAGGCTACAGCAGGGACCTAAGGAGTAATTATGAGTAAAACTTTCAGTGGAACACAGACACGTATAAGCGTTTTTTGTAATTAAACAAGCCTCATAATTGTATCTGCAACTATGAAAAATCAGCAGCGAATTCTGTAATTTTCATAAAACAGTGAATTACAGTTCACACCACTAAAGATCTATAATTGCACTCTGACCCATAATCTCAAGACCATATAGCATTGAGCTCCAATTATTAAATGATTACAATTTCTCCTCACGTTAAGATTCTCGATACCCGCCAATTATATTTAATTACTGACAATTTAATTTAATCGGCATCTTGATAACCCTTAAGCCCTTCCGCTTAACTTATTTGACCGTTGAATAATTAAATCCACCTGCAAGGTTTGGCCCGGTCAAAACTTATAAGCTTTTTTAAGAGAGTATCGTCAATCTCGATCTTTCGGGACATGAATTTTGTCAATAATTAATATTCTTCATATAAATAATACCGCTATCTAACTCACCGAGAATATAGACTCATATAAGATCGTATCCTCTAATGAATAAAAATAACAAATATTAAATATATGCAAATCAATAATTATTTCAGGATTAAGAGTATAAGCACTATTTATAATAACCTTGGGGTGTGAATTAATTTATATAGTCAGTAGTCAGTACTAAATTAATTACCCAAAATGTCCCGTTCAATACACACAAAGTGTACTAGCACAGAGAGTCGGAACAATAGACGACGCTATTATCTGTTCCCCGTAACCAAGACAGGCCTACCAAAGCTCTGTGCTACAGTCGTACCGATGATATGTGTATTTTTATCTAAACTGTGAACATAAAACTTATATTCTGTAAGAACCTAAAATCTGATCTTCTATGTGCAAGCCATACTCTACACACTAGATTAAATTATATATAGAATATCGGGCATCCATGCATAACATTAAAGAAATGATACATATACATTGCTTATAAAGATTCTCATAAAATAAAAAATTAATTTTAAAAAATAAAATTAAATACTAAAAATATGATTTTCAGTATTCCAGTCTATTTATCATTTTGAGATTAATATGACTAAAGCGTAAGTGTCAAAGAAACGTTTGATTCATTAAGGAAGAAAATTTTCTCTTATATGGTAATATAGATGTATTATTCGTTTCAGACAGTTGAGTGTAAAAGAGGTTGGAGTAATAATATAAAGATCATCTACCTATGTACCAGAATATATAACCCGTTTATTATCTTTAATAGCCACAGAGTTATTAAAATAAATAAAATATCCGTCTTTAGCCAATTCAGAAATAAAAATTAAGTTCCTTCTAATGGAAGGTATATAAAGACAATCTCTCAATATTAAAATCCGATCCCTACTAAAATTGAGAGTGATATCTCTTACTGCAACTGCTGTTACCTTTGTACTATTGCCCATATGCAGGTAAATCTTTCCATCACTAAGTTATCAGATTTCCTAGAACCCTTGCAATGAATTACAGACTTGATTAGTGACTTTCGTATCTACACACCAGGTACCGATAGATAACACCGCTAAACATGTTTCTACAACCAGAGAACATAAATTACCCTGTTTATTCTCCCTTCTAAGAAATACTGGGCATAGCTTTTTCCAGTATCGGGCCTGGTTGTAGCAAAAACATTTGTCTTTCAGATTTTTCACACCAGTCCGTGGCCCACTAACTACCTTCGAAACCGTGTCTCCCTATTTCTTAATATTTTTCTTCTTCATGCCTTTCGACATAGAGAAAGAACCTTTTTCAGAAACAAACACATCTCCTAGTATTGAAAGAATACCATTTGTAGTTAAAGTTATATCCAAGTAACATTTTCAGTCAACAAAATTCAGTCTTGTTAGTTTGTTTTCTTTGAGTATTAAAGCGAGTGGGTTGAAAGCCATTTTAATCCTGAGAATCACATAATTAAAAAAAACCATTAATTATGATGAGTAAAATTTTAAATTTATTTTAATTTGGTTTCCTCTACCATTTTAAAATTAATTCACCAGTAGCCTGCTAATCTAAAAATAGCATGCCTCAATAGAAGAACCTCTACTATCTTTCATAAGACCAGACAGGCCAATTCCTTTTAATTTTACTATCTAGGCAACTGTCCATGCCAAGCAAAATTAAATAGCATACATAACTTCGGTCCAATATATAATAGTAGTAACTCAGATGGAGATGATACTATTATATACAGCTAAGTGTTAACCATCACATATTCCCAAATTAATCGCTTCGCAATGAACTCTTCAGATGGAAAAGTGATCTACACTAACAATTATCCAAAATTATTCCTAAAGGAGGTTTGTACTGGCAATACCGCAATTAATCTATCCAATGGGGAGGAAGGCCTTACTGCGAACACGAATGGTTTAATTGCATCACCTACAAACTGGTGATGGAGACCGCGAAATTTATCTGTGAATAAATTTCCTCTCCCAATTAGATTTTTAAAACATTTTTTAGGGTAATAAAAATTCGTTTGATTAAAATAAATTTATTAATTTCGAAAGTCACACGATCTAAAAGAATCAAACATCTTTCCGTGTACACAAGTCCAATGATTCTATTTTATCAAACTATTTTTTCGTATTTAAATGTGTAACAAATAAAATTTAATAAATGCACAGCTTTTCCTCCAATTTTTCAACTAAGGTAGTAATTAAAAGTATTTATTTATTTTATTTTTTATTTCATATTTTTCAAAAAATAATAATTTATTTTGATTAAATAATTTTTCATTCAATTAATTCAAAATTCGAAATTAATTCTCACGTTTTTTCAAGATATTCGATTTAAAAAACAAATCATTTTAAACGTGATATTTTATAAAAAATAAAATATCTAAAGTTTTTTATTTAATTAAAATTAATTAATTAGAAAATTTTAATTTTATTTTCTATTACAAAAATATTTTAATTAAAATCAAAATTTTGAATTAATTAAATTAACAGGATAAATAAAAGAGATATGCAATCTTCCACGCAGTTCATATATATATAAACACGATATGCATATATCCCAATTTTTTGATCCAAGTGAAATACTGAGATGTTTCAGTCTCCCTAAAAGAATCAGCTGTTCCAATCCCAGTTCGACTTTGATTCAGTGTCCTGATTGTATCAAATGTCACGCCCCAAACTCCGGACCACGCGAAACACCCATAAACAACTAAACATATACCCAACTCGAGAATATACTCTCAAAGCAAAACCATAAATGCATTGTATATAAATGCCAAATGGCATACAATACAAGGCTCCAACGCCGAGAAATATGTATTAAGCATACATGATACAGATAGAAACAAAAATGAAGACTATAACTCTTCCACCTCTCCAGCACCTCTAGATCAACCCACGTAACCGATACCTGAAGAAAAGCAAAATCCCACACCGTGAGCCAAAGCTCAGCAGAAACTAGACAAGCATGCAGTATAAATAAAACATGCTAGGAAATCGAAGTGCAGGTTTAGACTCTCTTTCAAGCCATGAAAATAGTTTTCACATACAAACGAAAAAGCGAGAATACAAACCATCTTTTGACTCACAAATAGGAGTTCTAAAAATAGTTGAAAAGGGTTTTTAGGTCGCGATTCACACGACTCTTAAAATAGTTTAAAAATTGGTCTATCCATCCCATAATGCAGTACATGCAATTCATGATACATACAACCGGCCCTCACACGCCGCAACTACAGTCCTAACACTGAGATAAAGATTCGCACATAAACATACATTCCTGGGATAAAATCATATACTATGGAGTAAAACCATAGACCAAACCACGGGGTAAAATCATAAACCACGGGATAAGATCACACACCACGGGATAAAATCGTAAACCAGACTACGGGTAAAACAGCATAATTTACCATAAGCCACGGGATGAAACCGCCGACCACGGATTATACCACGGGGTAAAATCGTAAACCACAGGATAAGTTTTCATACCACGGGATAAAACCGCACACCACGGGATAAAACTGCATATTACAGGATAAAACCGAACATTACGGGATAATACCGAACATACCTATGCATAACCTAATCAGGATTTAAATGCATAAAGCCACGTAATGTCACTACGTTTCACAAACCATGTCACACGCTACACACGCGACTCACATAAAACCTGCAACTCATGCAACATGCATCCGTTCCTCATATTCCACATAACCATGCGTATAAAACTTCAGAGTTCTAAAGCATGCAATTACGGTACACATAACGATACCAAAATATGTAATCAATTTACATATTCCATGCATAATAAACCACAGTTATAAATGCATAAAGCCAGCTATAAGCGCAGATAGCTATATAACCTCAAATCGTGACATCACCCGCTACAAAACCCGACACGACATCACATGCCACTGATCCGTTATTCGATACCCGAACGACCAATCCACAAACCAGGACCCATCCACACACCGGGACAACCCACGCCTAACGCGAAGATCAACTGCAGAACCTCCCTTAGACCGATTCATACCAGAACCCAACCTTAAAATCGAACCACGGACCTATACGTCCTGAACATAACCAACATGCACACAACCGTGCCACAACTCCCAAAATCTAACCATGCACGTCAACCCAAGGACGGTATCTAAACGAAACACCCGAGGCCACCACACGATCAACCGAACCCCAAAAGGAATCCACAGGTATTTGAATCATCTAATTCTCATAAATTAATCAATCAAATACTATAGGACGCCAATTGGAAACCAAAACCCAACCATCGAACCACCATCACACTGCCCATGAGTTCAGTCGACTGACCCAAGCCGCCAGTCGACTGAACAACACACAGGAAAACCACCAAAACGCCTCACGCACAGTTCTGTCGACCGAACCCCGAAACCGTGATCCAGTCGACTGAACCTATGAGTTCTATCGACCGAACTCATCCATAAATTATTTTTTCAAGCTACAGGTCAGCCCTCTAAACATCAGATCGAAGCCTCGAAACTCCCTTTTCAACACCCTCAAATAGACGTACACCTAGGCCTAACATTAAGACCTCGAAAGAAACTCCCGACACCCGATTTCATCCACGAAATCGACAAAAAATTAATTTTTCACCCAAAAATCCAACTGAACATAAACTCAGATCTACAGCAAACCAACGGTAAAAAGACACCCGATTACACGTAACACCCTTATAAAACATACAGTCTAGAATCCTACCTTGATGAGTTCAAAACTCGATGCCTCGAATCAGGTGCAAACTGAGCTTTATCGAAATAAAATTCTGACCACATGGTTGCGTAGCTCACCGCGCCAAAAGCAAGAATCCGCTGTTGAATCGTTGAAAACCGAGCCCCAGGCCCCCGAGAACTTAGAGAGAAGGCAGAGAGAAAGCAGGAAGCTTGTTAGAGAAGTTTTGAAAAATATCTTTATGAAAATATCTAAGTCCAGATATTTATAAGCATCCAAAATAACTTTTTTTAAAATTTTTTGAAATTTGCACCACAATGGCCCACGGCCCCGAGAACCTACCCCGCATGCATATCTAAGCCCGATCATGCATCAAAAGCAATAAAAACCTGCTCAAACGAAAACAAATAACGCGCGTCAGAAAATTTTGAAAAAAAAAATTGGGTCAGGGTCTCACAACTCTACCCCCCTTAAAGGAATTCTGCCTCCAAAATTCAACTCAAGGTCAAAACAACCAACCGTCGATCGCAATCGACACAGGCATACGAGATGGTTAGCCAAGCCATTCCTAGGATTTAGTCAAACAAGGTCAGACATCCTAAACAATGGCTAACTATCTCAAAGACACGGGATCTACAACTCACCCCAACCTCACATCGTCACCAACCACTACCTCAACACAGCACACCACCCATGGAATCCACCACCAACTCCCAAACAGATGCAACAAAGAAACTGGCCCAAAACCTGTATACTCAGAAAGTACCTCTGCTTGCTGAAGACACATCTGCATCATCTGGCATAACCGGTGCCCTAGAAGAACTACGAGCTGGGACAACATACGCTCGCCCCTGAGTCAATCTGGGTTGCTCATCTGGGATCTGAACTGAAGTACCCTCACTAGTAATCCAGGTTGTCTGTACCACAGGATGTTGCCGCTGATCCTGCACCAATGAACCCATTGGCATGCCCACTGTGCTGGACATACTGCCTCGCCGAGGACAGTTCCTGCGAATGTTTCCCGGCTGACGACAACTAAAACAAACCGACGGGCCCCTCCCTGTGATTGCTGCCTCGGCTCCAGGAACTCTGGCACACGATGCCCCGGCTGTCCACATCGATAACATCTAACTTCCCCCTGCAGCTGAACTGGTACTGAACCCTGAAATTGCTTCCCTTGCGGGCACCCCAACATACGATGCCCTAGTTGTTTGCACTGATAGCACATCAACTCCCTCTGCTCTGGCCTCCCAGATGAAGCCACCGCTGGTACTGATACAGGAAACTGCTACTTATGCGCTCCCGTCGAATAAGAACTCGGACCGGACAACCTCTGGCGTTTAACCCCATACCTCTAAAATCGAGCACCTCCACCCCCCTGCTGGATTCTACTCTCTCCCCTAGCAACCTCAACTAGCTGACCGATGGCACCCACCATCACACGCAGCAACTCTATGGCTTCACACGGTCCTTGGGGAGCATTTGCATCCCCAGCATCAGGGATAGGAACATCCCCTTGTCCAACACCACGGCCATGACCTCGACCACAGCCTCGCCCTGGTCTCGCACACATCGCGTCTATATGAAAAAGACAGAACATGAGATGAAGCACATAGCATCAACCACAAAAGCATGCTAGCACATAAGCACATAGGTCCATGCTATAAAAAAAACCCCATATACCGAGGAGAACCAACAAGAATGACGCATCATTCTGGATAACCTACTCAGATTCTCTGCTAGAAATCACGTCATCTAAATGCGTTTCTAACTTGGCTCCTAAATTTTTTAATCTAAATGCCCAAAGGTAGGACTATCACTCCTAAGATTCAACCCCCATGCTCACATATACACATCATTCGCATATGACTTGCATGCTATCACGTTCATGTTATCAAAACATCTAAACACATACAGTCATGCAAACGTAATCAACCTCACACGGTGATGCAACCTCTTCCCACGGCTCTTAGGTATTCAAACCTAGAGCTCTGATACCAAGTTGTCACTGCCCAAACTTCGGGCCACGTGAAACGCCCATAAACAACCAAACATACACCAAACCCAAGAATATACTCTCAAAGTAAACCATACATGCATTGTATATAAATACCAAAAGGCATAGAGTACAAGGCTTCAACGCCGAGAAATATGTATTAAGCATACATGATACAGAAAGAAACAAAAAGGAAGACTATAACTCTTACATCTCTCCAGCACCTCCAGATCAACCAGCGTGACCGATACCTAAAGAAAAGTAAAATCCCACACCGTGAGCCTAAGCTCAGTAGAAACTAGATAGGCATGCAGTATAAACAAAACATGCTAGGAAATCGAAGTGCAGGTTTAGACTCTCTTTCAAGCCTTGAAAATAGTTTTCACATGCAAACGGGAAAGCGAGGATACAACCCATCTTTTGACTCACTCACAAGAGTCTTGAAAGTAGTTGAAAATGGTTTTTAGATCGCGATTCACACGACTCTTAAAACAGTTTGAAAATTGGTCTATCCGTCCCATAATGCAGTATATGTAATTCATGATGCATACAACCGGCCCTCACACACCACAACCACAGTTCTAACACTGAGATAAAGATTCGCATATAAACATGCATTCTCGGGATAAAATCGTATACTATGGAGTAAAACCATAGACCAAACCATGGGGTAAAATCGTACACCGCGGGATAAAACCGCACACCACGGGATAAAACCATATACTAGACCACGGGTAAAACCACATACTTTACCGTACACCACGGGATGAAACTGTCGACCACGGATTATACCACGAGGTAAAATCGTAAACCACAGGATAAGACTGCATACCACGGGATAAAACCGCACCCCCCGGGATAAAACCGCATATTACAGGATAAAACTGAACATTACGTGATTACACCAAAAACTCCGATGCGTAACTTAATCAGGATTTAAATGCATAAAGCCACGTAATGTCACTACGTTTCACAAACCACGTCATATGCTACACAGGCGACTCACATAAAACTTGCAACTCATGCAACAAGCATCACATGCATCCGATTCTCATATTCCACATAACCATGCGTATAAAACTTCAGAGTTCTAAAGCATGCAATCACGGTACACATAACGATACCAAAATATGTAATCAATTTACATATTTCATGCATAATAAACCACAGTTATAAATGAATAAAGCCAGCTATAAGCGTATATAGCCATATAACCTCAAATTGTGACATCACCCGCTACAAAACCCGGCACGACATCACATGCCACTGATCCGTCATTCGATACCTGAACGACCCATCCATAAATCGGGACTCATCCACACATCAGGACAACCAATGCCTAACGCGAAAATCAACACCAGAACCTCCCTCGGACCGATTCATACCAAAACTCAACCTTAAAACCGAACCACGGACCTACACGTCCCGAACATAACCAGCACGCACACAACCGTGCCACAACTCCCAAAATCTAACCATGCACGTCAACCCAAGGACGGCATCTAAACGAAACACCCGAGGCCACCACACGACCCCCAAACCACCACACGAACAACCGAACCCCAAAAGGAATCCACAAGTATTTGAATAGACTAATTCTCATAAATTAATCAATCGAATACCATAGGATGCCAATCGAAAACCAAAACCCAACCATCAAACAACCATCACAAAACCTAGGAGTTCAGTCGACTGACCCAAGCCCCCAGTCGACTGAACAACACACTGGAAAACCACCAAAACGCCTCACGCACGGTTCAGTCGACCGAACCCCAAAATCAAGATCCAATCGATTGAATCTATGAGTTCAGTCGACCGAACTCACCCAGAAACCATTTTTTCAAGCTACGGGTCAGCCCTCCAAACCTCAAATCAAAGCCTCGAAACTCCCTTTTCAACACCCTCAAACATACGTACACCCAGGCCTAACACTGAGACCTCGAAAGAAACTCCTGACACCCGATTTCTTCCACGAAATCGACAAAAAACTTGTTTTTCACCCAAAAACCCAACTGAACATAAACTCAGATCTACAGCATACCAACCGGTAAAAAGACACCCGATTACACGTAGCACCCTTATAAAACATACAGGTCTAGAATCCTACCTCGGTGAGTTCAAAACTCGACGCCTCAAACCACCTGCAAACTGAGGTTTGCTTGAATGAAATTATGATCGGATGGTTGCGTAGCCCACCGTGCCAATAGCAAGAATTCCCTGTTGGATCGTTGAAAACCGAGCCTTGGGCCCCTGAGAACTTAGAGAGAAGGCAGAGAGAAAACGGCAAGCTTGTTGGAGAAGTTTTGAAAAACATCTTTATGAAAATATCTAACTGCAGATATTTATAGGCCTCCTAAATATCTTTTTTTTTTAATTTTTCAAAATTTGTACCACAACGGCCCACGGCCCCGGGAACCTACCCCGCATACATATCTAATCCTGATCGAGCATCAAAAGCAATAAAAATATACTCAAACGAAAACACTTAATGCGCGTCCAAAAATGCCAAAAAAAGAAAATGGGATAGGGTCTCACAACTCTACCCCCTTAAAGGAATTTTGCCCCCGAAATTTAACTCAAGGTCAAAACAACCAACCGTCGATCGCAATCGACACAGGCATACGAGAAGGTCAGCCAGGTCATTCCTAGAATATAGTCAAATAAGGTCAGGCATCCTAAATAATGGCTAACTATCTCAAAGACACGGGATCTACAGCTCACCACAACCTCACATCATCACCAACCACTTCCTCAACACCGCACACCACACACGGAATCCACCACCAACTCCCAAACAGAAGCAACAAAGAAACTGGCCCAAAGCATGCATACACAGAAAGTTCCTCTGCTTGCTGAAGGCACATCTGCATCATTTGGCATAACCGGTGCCCTTGAAGAACTATGAGCTGTGAGAACATATGCTCGACCCTGAGTCAATCTGGGTTGCTCATTTGGGATCTGAACTGAAGTACCCTCACCAGTAATCCAGGATGTCTGTAACATAGGATGCAGCTGCTGATCCTGCACCAACGAACCCATTGGCAAGCCCACTATGCTGGACATACTGCCTCTCCGAGGACAGTTCCTGCGAATGTGTCCCCACTGACGACACCCAAAACAAATCGACGGGCCCCTCCCCTGTGACTGTTGCCTCTGCTGCGGGCACTCTGGCACACGATGCCCCGGCTGTCCACACCGATAACATCTAACTTCCCCTGCAGCAGAACTAGTAATGAACCCCAAAATTGCTTCCCTTGCGGGCACCCCAACATACGATGCCCTAGCTGTTTGCACCGATAGCACATCAACTCCCTCTACTCTGGCCTCCCAGATGAAGCCACCACTGGTACTGATACAGGAAACTGCTGCTGATGCGCTCCCTCCGAATAAGAACACGGACCGGACAACCTCTGGCGTTTGTCCCCATACCTCTGAAATCGAGCACCTCCACCCCCCTGCTGGATTTTACTCTCTACCCTAACAACCTCAACTAGCTGACCGATGGAACCCACCATCACACGCAGCAACTCTATGGCCTCACACGGTCCTTGGGGAGCATATGCATCCCCAGCATCAGGGATAGGAACATCCCCTTGGCCAACACCACGGCCACGGCCTCGACCACAGCCTCTCCCTCGTCTCGCAAACATCGCGTCTATATGAAAAAGATAAAACATGAGATGCAACACATAGCATAAACTACATAAGCATGCTAGCACATAAGTACATAGGTTCATGCCAAACAAAACCCCATATACCGAGGAGAACCAACAAGAATGATGCATCATTCTGGATAACCTACTCAGATTCTCTGCTAAAAATCACGTCAACTAAACGCGTTTCTAACTTGGCTCTCAAGTTTGTTAATCTAAACAACCAAAGGTAGGACTACCACTCCTAAGATTCAACCCCCATGCTCATATATACACATTCGCATATGACCTGCATGCTATCACGTTCATGTTATCAAAACTTCTAAACACATGCAGTCAAGCAAACGCAATCAACCTCACACGGTGATGTATCCTCTTCCCATGGCTCTTAGGTATTCGAACCCAGAGCTCTAATACCAAGTTATCACACCCCAAACTCTGGGCCACGTGAAACACCCATAAACAACTAAACATACACCCAACCCGAGAATACACTCTCAAAGTAAACCATACATACATTGTATATAAATGCCAAACGGTATACAGTACAAGGCTCCAACGCCGAGAAATATGTATTAAGCAAACATGGAACATATAGAAACAAAAAGAAAAACTATAACTCTTCCACCTCTCCAGCACCTCCAGATCAACTAGCGTGGCCGGTACCTGAAGAAAAACAAAATCCCACATCGTGAGCCAACACTCAACAGAAACTAGACCGGCATGTAGTATAAACAAAACATGCTAGGAAATCAAAGTGCTGGTTTAGACTCTCTTTCAAGTCTTGAAAATAGTTTTCACATGCAAACGGGAAAGCGATGATACAAACCATCTTTTGACTCACTCACAGGAGTCCTGAAAATAGTTGAAAATGGTTTTTAGATCGCGATTCACACGACTCTTAAAATAATTTGAAAATTAGTCTATCCGTCCCATAATGCAGTATATGCAATTCATGATACATACAACCGACTCTCACACACCGCAACCACAGTCCTAACACTGAGATAAAGATTCGCACATAAACATGCATTCCCGGGATAAAATCGTATACTTTAGAGTAAAACCATAGACCAAACCACGGGGTAAAACGGTACACTGCGGGATAAGACCGCACACCACGGGATAAAATCGTAAACCAGACCACGAGCAAAATCGCATACTTTACCATAAGCCATGGGATGAAACTGCCGACCACGGATTATACCATGAGGTAAAACCGTAAACCACGGGATAAGGCTGCATACCACGGGATAAAATCGCACACCACGGGACAAAACCGCATATTACATGATAAAACTGAACATTACGGGATAACACCGAACATTCCGATGCATAACCTAATCAGGATTTAAATGCATAAAGCCACGTAATGCCACTACGTTTCACAAACCACGTCATATGCTACACACGCGACTTACCTAAAACTTGCAACTCCTGCAACATGCATCACATGCTTCCGTTCCTCATATTCCACGTAACCATGCGTATAAAACTTCAGAGTTCTAAAGCATGCAATCACGGTACACATAACGATACCATAATATGTAATCAATTTACACATTCCATGCGTAATAAACCATAGCTATAAATGCATAAAGCCCGCTATAAGCGCACATAGCCATATAACCTCAAACTGTGATATCACCCGCTACAAAACCCAACGCAACATCACATGCCACTGATCCGTCATTCGATACCTGAATGACCAATCCATAAATCGGGACCCGTCCATACATCGGGACAACCAACTCCTAACGAGAAAATCAACACCAGAACCTCCCTCAAATCGATTCATACCAGAACCCAACCTTAAAATTGAACCACGGACCTACACGTCCCGAACATGACCAACACGCACACAATCGTGCCACAACTCCCAAAATCTAACCATGCACATCAACCCAAGGAAGGCATCTAAATAAACACCCGAGGCCACCACACGACCCCCAAACCACCACACGATCAACCAAACCCCAAAAGGAATCCACAAGTATTTGAATAGACTAATTCCCATAAATTAATCAACCGAATACCATAGGCCGCCAATCAAAAACTAAAACCCAACCATCGAACCATCATCACACTACCCAGGAGTTTAGTCGAGTAACCCAAGCCCCCAGTCGACTGAACAACACACTGGAAAACCACCAAAACGCCTCACTCACGGTTCAGTCGACCGAACCCCAAAACCATGATCCAGTCGACTGAATCTATGAGTTTAGTCGACCGAACTCACCTAGAAACCATTTTTTCAAGCTACGGGTTAGCCCTCCAAACCTCAGATCGAAGTCTCAAAATTCCCTTTTCAACACCCTCAAACATACGTACACCCAGGCCTAACACTACGATCTCGAAAGAAACTCCCGACACCCGATTTCATCCACGAAATCAACAAAAAACCAATTTTTCACCAAAAAACCCAACTGAACATAAACTCAGATTTACAGCAAACCAACTGGTAAAAAGACACCCGATTACACGTAGCACCCTTATAAAATATACAGGCCTAGAATCCTACGTCGATGAGTTCAAAACTCGACGCCTCAAACCACCTGCAAACTGAGCTTTACCGGAATGAAATTCTGATCGGATGGTTGCGTAATCCAACGCGCCAAATGCAAGGATCTGCTGTTGGATCGTTGAAAATTGAGCCCCGGAGAACTTAGAGAGAAGGCAGAGTGAGAACGGCAACCTTGTTGGAGAAGTTTTGAAAAATATCTTTATGAAAATATCTAAATCTAGATATTTATAGGCCTCTAAAATATGTTTTCTTTAAATATTTCAAAATTTGCACCACAACGGCCCACGGCCCCGGGAACCTACCCCGCATGCATATCTAAGCCCGATCATGCATCAAAAACAATAAAAACATGCTCAAACAAAAATACGTAACGCGCGTCCGAAAATGCTTAAAAAAGAGAACAGGTCAGGGTCTCACAACTCTACCCCTTTAAAGGAATTTCGCCCCCGAAATTCAACTCAAGGTCAAAACAACCAACCGTCGATCGCAATCGACACAGGCATACGAGATGGTCAGCCATGCCATTCCTAGGATATAGTCAAACAAGGTCAGGCATCCTAAACAATGGCTAACTATCTCAAAGACACGGGATCTACAACTCACCCCAACCTCACATCGTCACCAACCATTGCCTTAACACAGCACACCACCCACGGAATCAACCACCAACTCCCAAACAGTTGCAACAAAGAAACTGGCCCAAAGCATGCATACTCAGAAAGTACCTCTGCTTGCTGAAGGCACATATCTGCATCATCCGGCACAATCGGTGCCCTAGAAGAACTATGAGCTGTGAGAACATACGCTCGGCCCTGAGTCAATCTGGGTTACTCATCTGGGATCTGAACTAATGTACCCTCACCAGTAATCTAGGATGTCTATACCACAGGATGCTACTGCTGATCCTGCACCAATGACCCCATTGGCATGCCCACCGTGCTAGACATACTGCCTCGCCGAGGACAGTTCCTACGAATGTGTCCCGACTGCTGACACCCAAAACAAACCGACGGTCCCCTCCCCTGTGAGTGCTGCCTCGGCTGCGGGCACTCTGGAACACGATACCCCGGCTGTCCACACCGGTAACAACTAACTTCCCCCAGCAGCTGAACTGGTACTGAGCCCCAAAATTGATTCCCTTGCGAGCACCTCAGCATACGATGCCCTAGCTGTTTGCACCGATAGCACATCAACACCCTCCGATCCGGCCACCCAGATGAAGCCACCACTGGTACAGATACAGGAAACTGCTGCTGATGCACTCCTGCCGAATAGGAACTCGGACCGAATAACCTCTGGCATTTGTCCCAAACCTCTGAAATCGAGCACCTCCACCCCCAGCTAGATTCTACTCTCTCCCCTAGCAACCTCAACTAGCTGGCCAATGGCACCCACCATCACACGAAGCAACTCTCTGGCCTCACACAGTCCTTGGGGAGCATTTGCATCCCCAGCATCAGGGATAGGAACATCCCCTTGGCCAACACCACGGCCACGGCCTCGACCACAGCCTCGCCCTCGTCTCGCAGACATTGCATCTATATGAAAAAGACAGAACATGAGATGCAGCACATAGCATAAACCACATAAGCATGCAAGAACATAAGCACATAGGTTCATCTAAACAAAACCCCATATACCGAGGAGAACCAACAAGAATAACGCATCATTATGGATAACCTACTCAAATTCTCTGGTAGAAATCACGTCAGCTAAACGCGTTTCTAACATGGCTCTAAAATTTATTAATCCAAACGCCCAAAGGTAGGACTATCACTCCTAAGATTCAACCCCCATGCTCACATATACATATCATTCACATACGACCTGCATGCTATCACGTTCATGTTATCAAAATATCTAAACACATGCAATCAAGCAAACGCAATCAACCTCACACGGTGATGCAACCTCTTCCCACGGCTCTTAGGTATTCGAACCGAGAGCTCTGATACCAAGTTGTCACGTCCCAAACTCCGGGCTACGTGAAATACCCACAAACAAGCAAACATACACCTGACCTGAGAATACACTCTCAAAGTAAACCATACATGCATTGTATATAAATGCCAAACGGCATATAGTACAAGGCTCCAACGCCGAGAAATATGTATTGTGCATACATGATACAAATAGAAACGAAAAAGAAGACTATAACTCGTCCACCTCTCAAGCACCTCCAGATCAACCAGCGTGACCGGTACCTAAAGAAAAGAAAAATCCCACACCGTGAGCCAAAGCTCAGCAGAAACTAAACCGGCATGCAGTATAAATAAAACATGCTAGGAAATCGAAGTGCAGGTTTAGACTCTCTTTCAAGCCTTGAAAATAGTTTTCACATGTAAACGGGTAAGCGAGGATACAAATCATCTTTTAACTCACACACAGGAGTCCTGAAAACAGTTGAAAAGGATTTTTAGATCGCGATTCACATGACTATTAAAACAATTTGAAAATTGGTCTATCCATCCCATAATGCAGTACATACAATTCATGATACATACAACCAGCCCTCACACGCCGCAACCACAGTCCTAACATTGAGATAAAGATTCACACATAAACATGCATTCCCAGGATGAAACTGCATACTATGGAGTAAAACCGTAGACCAAACCATAGGATAAAATCGTATACCGCGGTATAAGGCCGCACACCACGGGATAAAACTGTAAACCAGACCACGGGTAAAACTGCATACTTTACCGTAAGCCACAGGATGAAACTGCCAACCACGAATTATACCCCGAGGTAAAATCGTAAATCACATGATAAGACCGCAAACCACGGGATAAAACCGCACACCACGGGATAAAATCGCATATTACAGGATAAAACTGAACATTACGGGATAACATCGAACATACCTATGCATAACCTAATCATGATTTAAATGCATAAAGCCACGTAATGTCACTACGTTTCACAAATCACGTCACATGCTACGCACGCGACTCACATAAAACCTGCAACTCATGCAACATGCGTCGCATGCATCCATTCCTCATATTCCACATAACCATGCGTATAAAACTTCAGAGTTCTAAAGCATGCAATCATGGTACACATAACGATACCAAAATATGTAATCAATTTACATATTCCATGCATAATAAACCACAGTTATAAATGCATAAAGCTAGCTATAAGCGTGCATAGCCATATAACCTCAAACCGTGACATCACCCGCTATAAAACCCGACACGACATCACATGCCACTGATACGTCATTCAATACCCGATCGACGCATCCACAAACTAGGACCCATCCACACACCGGGACAACCAACGCCTAATTCGAAGATCAACACCATAACCTCCCTCAGACTGATTCATACCAGAACCCAGCCATGAAATCGAACCACGAACCTACACGTCCTGAACATAACCAACACGCACACAACCGTGCCACAAGTCCAAAAATCTTACCATGCACGTCAATCCAAGGACGACATCTAAACGAAACACCCAAGGCCACCACACGACCCCCAAACCACCACACGATCAACCAAACCCCAAAAGGAATCCACAGGTATTTGAATCAACTAATTCCCATATATTAATCAATCGAATAGCATAGGATGCCAATCAGAAACCAAAACCTAACCATTGAACCACCATCACACTGCCCAGGAGTTCAGTCGACTGACCTAAGCCCCCAGTCGACTGAACTACAAACTGGAAAACCACCAAAATGCCTCATGCACGGTTCAGTCGACCGAACCCCACAGTTCAGTCGACCGAACCCCAAAACCATGATCCAGTCAACTAAACCTATGAGTTCAGTCGACTGAACTCACCCATAAACTGTATTTTCAAGCTACGGGTCAGCCCTCCAAACCATTTATCGAAGCCTCAAAACTCCCTTTTCAACACCCTCAAACATACGTACACCCAGGCCTAACACTAAGACCTTGAAAGAAACTCTCGACACTCGATTTCATCCACGAAATCGACAAAAAACCAATTTTTCACCCAAAAATCCAACTGAACATAAACTCAGATCTACAGCAAACTAACCGGTAAAAAGACACCCGATTACACGTAGCACCCTTATAAAATATACAAGTCTAGAATTCTACCTCAGTGAGTTCAAAACTCGACGCCTCGAACCACGTGCAAACTAAGCTTTACCGAAATAAAATTCTGACCAGATGGTTGTGTAGCGCACCGCGCCAAAAGCAAGAATCTGCTGTTGGATCGTTGAAAACCAAGCCCCGGGCCCCGGAGAACTTAGAGAGAAGGTAGAGAGAAAACGAGAAGCTTGTCGGAGAAGTTTTAAAAAATATCTTTATGAAAATATCTAATTTCAAATATTTATAGGCCACAAAAATATCTTTTTCTAAAATTTTTTCAAATTCGCACCACAACGGCCCACGGCCCCGGAAACCTACCCCACATGCATATCTAAGTCTGGTCATGCATCAAAAGCAATAAAAATATGCTGCAACCAAAACACGTAACGCGCGTCCGAAAATGCCGAAAAAAAAATGGGTCAAGGTCTCACATCAAACTTCCCTGATACTATCTGATTTATCAATATATATCATATAAGTCTCGTATATATCAGAAAATCATCAAAAAGCAATCCCGAGAGATAGAAACTGCCAGACCACCACCAGCCATTGCCTTGCCGCCTTGCCGCCTCAACCGAGCTCGATTTTTTACGAGCATTATACCGTTGGAAAGATTTCAAAATATGGGATTTTTCTGTCAAAAAATCTGCTCAAGACTAGTACTGAAAAAGGCTAAAAAAGTGGCTTGAACCTCAAAAAACGCTGTTGTCCGCAATAGCACTACGCGGCCAACTTTTTGGGACTTTTTCGACCTCTTTTCGAACTCGGTTTTTGATGTACTTTATATCAAAAGAAAGCTCTCAAAAAGTACTATTTTCTTATGAAAGAATCTGCTCAAAATCATCGTAGAAAACTGCTGAAAACACTGCTCAAAGCTGCTGCCCCCGCACCAAGCGTCGCCGCCTTTAACTCCCAACTTCTCAAGGCCGTTTCAACCTCATTCGAACTCCGTTTTCTACGTACTTTATATCAAAAGAATGCTCTTGAAATGTACAATCTTTTTATTAAAAAAATTACTTGAAAAAAGCCAAAAAAACTATCGAAAAGCTTCCTGAAAGCTACTGCTGCCAGGCACCGCCGCCGCCATTGCCGACCTGTTTGCCGCCTGTTTGGGTTGTGATTTTGGTCTAGTTATTTTTCTCGTTTTTTACATTATTTTGAGATCTGTTTTACTCCTATTTTATGTTTAAAAAACTTCCAACATATTAGTCTAAAAAATGGCTTAAAAAATCATAAAAATCGCAACCGAACTGCGTCGAAATCGGGCTATTTTGGTGATTTTTCCTTGTCGTTTTTGACTTATTTTTTATGCTGTTGTTTATACATAATTATTACAGAAAAACTCATCAGAAAAAATCATTTAAAATCATTAAAAAGTTACCACGATCTGTGGCCTGTTAAAACCAGAACCACTGCCGGTGTCGCCTCCGTTTTTCGTGTTCTTGGATATGTTCAATATGTTCTTAAATAATCTAAATAGATATCTAAAAATATAAAACTAGCTATTACCTCGATCCTATGTCCTGAAGACTCACATTCGATCTATCACGGTCAACCCCTGTGATTAAAAAAATAATCATCATTCACAAACCATTCAATCAACTATGAATAATAAATGACGATCATAAAATTGGGATTAGAATGCCTGTAAAATAAAGTTAGCAAGAGTTCTAAAACTACCCAGCCCCGATAACCGTAAACAAAAAACAAAATGGCTCTTATACCAATTGTTAGAGGCAAGACTGTCAAAATCTTTGATTTTGCAAACGATTAAAGGAAAAAATTAACTGGATGATCAATCGTCAAAATGGGATCCAGATAAAATTTTTGATGACGAACGATCAAAATAAAATCCGTGCATCCGAAGTTAATTTAGAAGAATACCTTTTTACCGGTCGAATCTTCAACTACGATTTGAATCCAAGTTGAAGCTCCTGTCAGATCTTCCACTGTATTTTCTTATGTAATTTTTGGATATAGTATGAGCTATAATCCTCTGAAAACTTGTACCGATAGAACCAGGATAGCTTTAGTCTTAGAAGACAAGTTATGAAAGTGATTCAGCCTACCCGCATATATATAGGGCTACAGCAGGGACCTGGGGGAGTAATTATGAGTAAAACTTTCAGTGGAATACAAATATGTATAAGCAGTTTCTACAATTAAGCAAACCTCATAGCGGTATCTTCAATTATGGAAAATCAGCAGCAGTTTCTGTAATTTTTATAAAACAGTAAATTACAATTCACACCATTAAAGAACCATAATTAAACTCTGACCCATAATCTCAAGACCGTATAGCATTGAGCTCCTGTTATTACATGATTATCATTTCTCCCCACGTTAAGATTCCCGATACTTGCCAATTAAATTTAATTACTAAAAATTTAATTTAATTGGCATCTTGATATTCCTTAAGCCCTTCTGCTTAACTTATTTAGCTGCCGGATAATTAAATCCACCTGCAGGGTTTGACCCAGTCAAAACTTTTAAGTTTTCTTAAGGGGGTATCGTCAATCTGGATATTTCTGGACGTGAATTTCATCAATAATTAATATTCACCGCATAAATAATGCCGCTATCCAACTCACCGAAAATATAGACCCATATAAGATCGCACCCTCTAATGAATCAAAACAATGAATATTAAATATACGCAAATTAATAATTATTTCAGGATTA
>JAULJZ010155585.1:0-28564 GCA_032270985.1 Heliamphora pulchella | reverse complement strand
GTACAATTGATCAAAAGATTATTGAGTGTCATATGAATATATTTCTTTGAAAATTTAATGAATTCTTTCATTACAGTTAAGATAATTTGTTTTCTTGTCTTGTGTTTGAAACTTAGAGTTCATTTTGTTGGAAATGCTCTTTTATAGTTGGCTTTTATGTTTCACATTTATGCTTCGTGGATATGACAGAAATAAATATGTAAAAACTTATATTTGAAGCTAGCTAGAATTGGTGAGTCAGGAATGGTATTAGTTGACAAAGCTATCATAGGTAAAAAAAGACTCGAAATAACATTAGGTGAGTGCTGGTGTGCAGTGGTTATTTTTAATCACACTTTTTTATCACACTTTTGCAGTTTTTATCACGCACAGAAAGTATGGTCAATAATGCGAAATCGACTTAACAATCACACTAAATTCATTTTTAATCACGCTTTTGGTTATTTTTAATCACGTTTTTTGTGAATTTTAATTACACTTTTCAGTTTTTATCATGCACAAAAAGTGTGGTTGATAATGCAAAATCAAAATTTTAAAGTTTTAACAATCACACATGTTTTATATTTAATTACGTTTTTTTTGTGAAAATAATCACGGGCAAAAAGCGTGATCGAAAATCTCGACTTTAGATTATACCCCCATAAACCACGCTTAGAAAAACGTGATTATAACCTTATAATCACATGTATAAAGCGTGATGTTTCAACTGTTTTCTAGTAGTGTCTAAACCCTAGTCCACAAGGTGACAAGGTCCTAAGTCCAGAAGTTGTCTTAAATTTTCTTCAAACCCTAGTCCATAAAGCGTTTAGGTCCTAAGTCCATAAGGTATATTAGGATTTCTTCAAACTTTTAACCATAAGGCGTCTAGGTCATGAGCTTAGAAGGTGTCTTAGGTTTTTCCTCAAACCATAGTTCATAAGGCATTTAGGTCCTAAGTCTAGCAGGTGTCTTAGGCTTTCTCCAAACCCTAGTCCATAAGGCGTTTAGAACCTAAGTCGAGAAGGAGTCTTATGTTTTCTTCAAACTCTAGTCCATAAGGGGTCAGGTCCTAAGACTAGAAGGTGTGTTAAGTTTTTTTCAAACCCTAGTCCATAAGGCATCTAGGTCCTACATCCAGAAAGTGTTTTAGGTTTTTCACAAACCCTAGTCTATAAAGTGTTAGGTCTTAAGTTCAGAAGATATCTTAGGATTTCTTCAAACCCTAATCCATATGGTATCTAGGTCCTAAGTCTACAAAGTGACTTAGGTTTTTCCTTCAAACACAAGTCCATGAGGCGTCTAGGTCCTAAGTCCAGAACGTGTCATAAGGCATCTCTAAACCCTAGTTTAAAAGGCGTCGAGGTCCTAAGTCCAGATGGTGTCTTAGGTTTTCTTTAAACCCATGTCCAAAAGGTGTCTAGGTCCTCAGTCTAAATGGTATCTTTTGATTTCTACAAACTCTAGTCCATAAGAAGTCTAGGTCCCAAGTCTAGAACGTGTCTTTGATTTTCTTCAAATCCTAGTCTATAAGGCATCTAGGTCCTAAGTTTAGAAGGTGTCTAAGGTTTTCTTTAAACCCTAGTCCATAAGGCCTCTAGGTCTAAAGTTCAAAAGGTTTCTTAGGTTTACTCTAAATCCTAGGCCATAAAGCGTCTAGGTCCTAAGTCTCGAAGGTGTCTTAGATTTTTTTTAAACCGTAGACCACAAGGCGTCTTGGTTCAAAGTCTAGAAGGTGCCTTAGGTTTTCTTCGAACCCTAGTCTACAAGGCGTCCAGGTCCTATGTTCAGAAGGTGTCATAGGATTTCTTCAAACCCTAGTTCATAAAGTGTCTAGACCCTAAGTGTAGAAGGTATCTTAGATTTTCATCAAGCCCTTGTCCATATGGTGTCTACGTTCTAAGTCCAGATGGTTTCCTAGATTTTGTTCAAACCCTAGTCCACAAGACATCTAAGTCTTAAGCCGAGAAGGTGTCTTAGGATTTCTCCAAATCCTAGTTTATAAGGTGGCTTGAACCTAAGTCCAGAAGGTGTTTTATGTTTTTTTCATACCCTAGTCCATAAGGTGTCTAGGTCCTAAGTCTAGAAGGTGTCATAGGTTTCTTCAAACCCAACTCCAAAAGGCATCATGGTCCTAAGTCTCGAAGGTGTCTTAGGTTTTTTTCAAATCCTAGTCCGTAAGGCGTCTAAGTCCTACGTTTAGAAAGTGTCTTAGGTTTTTTTTTACCCTAGTCAAGAAAGTGACTAGGTCCTATGTTCCAAAGGTACCATAGGATTTCTTCAAACCCTACTCCATAAGGTGTCAAGGTCCTCAGTCCAGAAGGTGTGTCTTAGGTTTTCACTAAACCCTAGTTCACAAGGCATCTAAGTCCTAAGTCTAGAAGGTGTCTTACATTTTTTTCAAACCCTAGTCCATATGGTGTCTAGGTCCTATGTCCAGAAAGTATTTTAGGTTTTTTACAAACCCTTGTCTATAAAGCGTTTAGGTCCTAAGTTCAGAAGGTATCTTAGGATTTCTTCAAACCCTAATCCATAAGGTATCTCTTTCCTATGTCCAGAATGGGTCTTAAGTTTTTTCTTCAATCCGTAGTCCGCAAGGCATCAAGGTTCGAAGTCCAGAACGTGTCATAGGACTTCTCCAAACCCTAGTATAAAAGACACCTAGGTCTTAAGTGTAGATGGTGTCTTAAGTTTTTTTTAAACCCATGTCCAAAAGGCGTCTGGGTCCTTAGTCCAAAATGTATCTTTTGATTTCTTCAAACTTTAGTCCATATGGAGTCTAGGTCCCAAGTCAAGAAGATGTCTTTGATTTTTCTTCAAACTCTAGTCTATAAGGCATCTAGGTCCTAAGTCCAGAAGGTGTCCTAGGTTTTTTCTTTAAACCATAGTCTATAAGGCATCTAAGAACTATGTTCAGAAGGTGTCTTAGGTTTTGTCTAAACCCTAGTCCATAAGGCGTCTAGGTCCTAAGTTTCGAAGGTGTCTTAGATTTTTTTAAACCCTAGTCCACAAGGCGTCTAGGTTCTAAGTCTAGAAGGTACCTTAGGTTTTCTTGAAACCCTAGTCTACAAGGCGTCCAGGTCCTATGTTCAGAAGGTGTCTTCGGATTTTTTGAAACCCTAATTTATAAAGCGTCTAGATCCTAAGTTCAGAAGTTGTCTTAGATTTTCTTCAGACCCTTGTCCATAAGGCGTAGAGGTCTTAAATTCAGAAGATGACTTAAGATTTTGTCAAATCCTAATTCATATGGCGTCTAGGTCCTAAGTCCAGAAGGTGTCCAAAATTTTCTTCAAACCCTAGTCCATAAGGTTTCTAAGTCGTAAGCCTAGAAGGTGTCTTAGGATTTATCCAAAGCCTTGTCCATAAGACGTCTAAGACCTAAGTCCAGAAGGTGTCTTATGTTTTCTTCAAACCCTAATCCATTAGGCGTCAAGGTGCTAAGTCCAGAAGGTGTCTTAATTTTCTTCAAACCCTACTCCATAAGGCATCCAGATCCTAAGTCTCGAAGGTGTCTTAGGTTTTTTTCAAATCTTAGTCCATAAGGCTTCTATGTCCTATGTCAAAAAAGTGCCTTAGTTTTCTTCCAAACCCTAGTCAGGAAAGCGCCTAGATCCTATGTTCACATGGTATCTTAGGATTTCTTCAAACCCTAATCCATAAGGCGTCAAGGTCCTCAGTCCAGATGGTGTGTCTTAGGTTTTCTCTAAACCCTGGTTCACAAGGTGTCTAGGTCCTAAGTCCAGATGTTGTGTTAGTATTTCTTCAAATCGTAGTCCATAAAGCGTCTAGGTCATAAGTCCATAAGGTATATTAGGATTTCTTCAAACTCTACTCCATAAAGTGTCTAGGTACTAAGTCTAGAAGCTGTATAGGTGCTAAGTCTAGAAAGTGTCTTAAAATTTCCCTAAACCCTACATCACAAGGCATCTAGGTCTTATGTCTAGAAGGCGTGTCTTAGATTATCTTAAAATCATAATCTGTAAGGGGTGTAGGTCTTAAGTCCATAAAGTATATTAGGATTTCTTCAAACTCTAGACCATAAGGCATCTAGGTCCAAAGTTTAGAACGTGTTTTTTGTTTTCTTCAAACCCTACTCCATAAGGCATCTAGGTCCTAAGTGCAGAAGGTGTCTTAAGTTTTCTCTAAACCCTAGCCCACAAGGTGTTAAGGTCCTAAGTCCAGAAGTTGTCGTAGATTTTTTTCAAACCCTAGTCCATAAGGCGTCTAGGTCCTAAGTTCATAAGGTATATTAGGATTTCTTCAAACTTTTGCCCATAAGTTGTCTAGGTCATAAGTTTAGAAGGTGTCTTAGGTTTTTTCACAAACCCTAGCTCATGTGGCATCTAGGACCTAAGTCCAGCTGGTGTCTTAGGATTTCTCCAAACCCTAGTCCATAAGGTATTTAGAACCTAAGTCGAGACGGTGTCTTATGTTTTCTTCAAACCCTAGTCTATAAGGGGTCTAGATCTTAAGACTAGAAGGTGTCTTAAGTTTTTTTCAAACCCTAGTCCATAAGGCATCTAGGTCCTACATCCAGAAAGTGTTTTAGGTTTTTTACAAACCCTAGTCTATAAAGTGTTTAGGTTCTAAGTTCAGAAGGTATCTTAGGATTTCTTCAAACCCTAATCCATAAGTCGAGACGGTGTCTTATGTTTTCTTCAAACCCTAGTCTATAAGGGGTCTAGATCTTAAGACTAGAAGGTGTCTTAAGTTTTTTTCAAACCCTAGTCCATAAGGCATCTAGGTCCTACATCCAGAAAGTGTTTTAGGTTTTTTACAAACCCTAGTCTATAAAGCGTTTAGGTTCTAAGTTCAGAAGGTATCTTAGGATTTCTTCAAACCCTAATCCATAAGCTATCTAAGTCCTATGTCTAGAATGTGTCTTAGGTTTTTTCTTCAATCCCTAGTCCATAAGGCGTCTAGGTCCGAACTCTAGAACGTGTCATAGGACTTCTCCAAACCCTAGTATAAAAGACAACTAGATCCTAAGTCTAGATGGTGTCTTATGTTTTTTCTAAACCCTTGTCCAAAAGGCGTCTAGGTCCTTAATACAAAAGGTATCTTTAGATTTCTTGAAACTTTAGTTTATAAGGAGTCGAGGTCCCAAGTCTAGAAGGTGTCTTTGATTTTTCTTCAAACCCTAGTCTATAAGGCATCTAGGTCTTAAGTCCAGAAGGTGTCTTAGGTTTTCTTTAAACAATAGTCTATAAGGCATCTAAGAACTAAGTTCAGAAGGTATCTTAGGTTTTGTCTAAACCCTAGTCCATAAGGTGTCTAGGTCCTAAGTCTCGAAGGTGTCTTAGATTTCTCTGAAACCTGTGTCCGCAAGGCGTCTAGGTTCTAAGACTAGAAGGTGCCTTAGAGTTTATTCAAACCCTAGTCTACAAGGCGTCCAGGTTCTAAGTTCAGAAGGTGTCTTAGGATTTTTTCAAACCCGAATTCATAAAGCGTCTAGATCCTAAGTTCAGAAGTTGTCTTAGATTTTCTTCAAACCCTTGTCCATAAGGCGTCGTGGTGTTAAATTCAGAAGGTATCTTAAGATATCTTCAAATCCTAGTTCGTACGGCGTCTAGGTCCTAAGTCCAGAAGGTGTCCTAGATTTTCATTAAACCCTAGTCCACATCGCATCTAAGTCATAAGCACAGAAGGTGTCTTAGGATTTCTCCAAACCCTAATCCATAAGGCATTTAGGACCTAAGTCGTGACGGTGTCTTATGCTATCTTCAAACCCTAGTCCATAAGGGGTCTAGGTCCTATGACTAGAAGGTGTCTTAAGTTTTTTTCAAACTCTAGTCCATAAGGCATCTAGGTCCTACATCCAGAAAGTGTTTTAGATTTTTTACAAACCCTAGTCTATAAAGCGTTTAGGTCCTTTGTTCAGAAGGAATCTTAGGATTTCTTCAAACTCTAATCCATAAGGTATCTAAGTCCTAAGTCTAGAATGTGTCTAAGGTTTTTTCTTCATTCCCTAGTCCATAAGGTGCCTAAGTCCGAACTCTAGAACGTGTCATAAGACTTCTCCAAACCCTAGTATTAAAAACGCTTAGGTCCTAAGTCTAGATGGTGTCTTAAGTTTTTTTTAAACCCTTGTCAAAAAGGCGTCTAGGTCCTTAGTCCAAAAGTTATCTTTAGATTTCTTCAAACTCTAGTCTATAAGGAGTCTAGGTCCCAAGTCTAGAAGGTGTCTTTGATTTTCTTCAAACCCTAGTCTATACGGCATCTAGGTTCTATGTTCAGAAGGTGTCATAGGTTTTCTTTAAACCAAAGTCCATAAGGCATCTAGGTCCTAAGTTTAGAAAGTGTCTTAGGTTTTCTCTAAATCCTAGTCCATAAGGCGTTTAGATTCTAAGTCTCGAAGGTGTCTTTGATTTTTTTTAAACCTTACTCCACAAGGCATCTAGGTTCTAAGTTTAGAAGGTGCCTTAGGTTTTATTCAAACCCTAGTCTACAAGGCGTCCAGATCTAATGTTCAGAAGGTGTCTTAGGATTTTTTCAAACCCTAATTCATAAAGCGTCTAGATCCTAAGTTCAGAAATTGTCTTAGATTTTCTTCAAACCCTTGTCCACAAGGCGTCGAGGTGTTAAATTCAAAAGGTTTCTTAAGATTTCTTCAAATCCTAGTTCATATGGCGTCTAGGTCCTAAGTCCAGAAGGTATCCTAGAATTTCTTCAAACCCTAGTCCACATTGCATCTATGTCCTAAGCCCAGAAGGTGTCTTAGGATTTTTCAAAACCCTAGTCCATAAGGCGTCTAGGTCCTAAGTCCAGAACGTGTCTTTGATTTCTTCAAACCCTACTCCATAAGGCGTCAAGATCCTAAGTCTTGAAGGTGTCTCAAGTTTTTTTCAAATCTTAGTCCATAAGGCTCCAATGTCCTAAGTCCAAAAAGTATCTTAGGTTTTTTCCATACCCTAGTCAAGAAAGCATCTAGGTCCTAAGTCCAGAAAGTATCTTAGGATTTCTTCTAACCCTAATCCATAAGGCGTCAAGGACCTCAGTCTAGAAGGTGTGTCTTTGGTTTTCTCTAAACCCATGTTGACATGGCGTCTAGGTCCTAAGTCCAGATGTTGTTTTAGACTGTCTTCAAATCGTAGTCCATAAAGCGTCTTGGTCCAAAGTCCATATGGTATATTAGGATTTCATCAAACTCTACTCCATAAAGCGTTTAGGTACTATGTCTAGAAGGTGTCTTATATTTTATTTAACTACTAGTCCATATGGCATCTAGGTACTAAGTCTAGAAAGTGTCTTAAAATTTCTCTAAACCCTAGTCCACAAGACGTCTTGGTCTTACGTCTAGAAGGCGTGTCTTAGATTTTCTTAAAACCTTAATCTATTGGGTGTCTAGGTCTTAAGTCCATAAAGTATATTTAGATTTCTTCAAACTCTATACCATAAGGCATCTAGGTCCTACGTCTAGAACGTGTCTGACGTTTTCTTCAAACCCTAGGCCCTAAGGCATCTCGGTCCAAAGTCCAGAAGGTGTTTTTAGTTTTGTCTAAACCCTAGTTCAAAAGGTGTCAAGGTTCAAAGTCCTGAAGTTGTCTTAGATTTTCTTCTAACCCTAGACTATAAGGCGTCTAAGTTCTTAGTCCATAATCTATATTAGGATTTCTTCAAACTTTTAACCATAAGGCATCAAGGTCATAAGTTTTGGTGTCTTTGGTTTTTCCTCAAACCCTAGTTCATATGGTATCTAGGTCCTAAGTCCAGCAGGTGTATTAGGATTTCTCCAAACCCTAGTCCATAAGGCGTTTAGGACCTAAGTCGAAACGGTGTCTTATGTTTTCTTCAAACCCTAGTCCATAAGGGGTCTAGGTCCAAAGACTAGAAGGTGTCTTAAGTTTTTTTCAGAAAGTGTTTTAGGTATTTTACAAACCCTAGTCTATAAAGCGTTTAGGTCCTAAGTTCATAAGGTATCTTAGGATTTTTTCAAACCCTAATCCATAAGGTATCTAAGTCCTAAGTCTAGAATGTGTCTTAGGTTTTTTCTTCAATCCCTAGTCCATAAGGCGTCTAGGTCCGAACTACAGAACGTGTCATAGGACTTCTCCAAACCCTAGTATAAAAGACGCTTAGGTCCTAACTCTAGATGGTGTCTTAAGTTTTTTTTTAATCCTTGTCCAAAAGGCGTCTAGGTCCTTAGTTCAAAAGGTATCTTTAGATTTTTTCAAACTCTAGTCTATAAGGAGTCTATGTCCCAAGTCTAGAAGGTGTCTTTGATTTTCTTCAGACCATAGTCTATAAGGCATCTAGGTCCTATGTTTAGAAGGTGTCATAGGTTTTCTTTAAACCATAGTCCATAAGGCATCAAGGTTTTAAGTTCAGAAGGGGTCTTAGGTTTTCTCTAAACCCTAGTCCATAGGGTGTCTGGATCCTAAGTCTCAAATGTGTCTTTGATTTTTTTTAAACCTTAGTCCACAAGGCGTCTAGGTTCTAAGTCTAGAAGGTGCCTTAGGCTTTATTCAAACCCAAGTCTACAAGGCGTCCAAGTCCTAAGTTCAGAAGGTGTCTTAGGATTTTTTCAAACCCTAATTCATAGAGCGTCTAGATACTAAGTTCAAAAGTTGTCTTAGATTTTCTTCAAACCCTTCCCCAAAAGGCGTCGAGGTGTTAAATTCAGAAGGTTTCGTAAGATTTCTTCAAATCCTAGTTGATATGGCGTCTAGGTCCTAAGTCTAGAAGGAATCCTAGATTTTCTTCAAACCCTAGTCCACATCGCATCTATGTCCAAAGCCCAGAAGGTGTCATAGAATTTCTCCAAAACTTAGTCCATAAGGCGTCTAGGTCCTAAGTCCAGAACGTGTCTTAGTTTTCTTCAAACCCTACTCCATAAGGGGTCAAGATCCTAAGTCTTGAAGGTGTCTCAAGTTTTTTTCAAATCTTAGTCCATAAGGCTTCTATGTACTAAGTCCAAAAAGTGTCTTAGGTTTTTTCCAAACCCTAGTCAAGAAAGCATCTAGGTCCTAAGTTCAGAAGGTATCTTAGGATTTCTTCAAACCCTAATCCATAAGGCGTCAAGGTACTCAGTCAAGAAGGTGTGTCTTAGGTTTTCTCTAAACCCTAGTTGACATGGCATCTAGGTCCTAAGTCCAGATGTTGTCTTAGATTTTCTGCAAATCGTAGTCCATAAAGCGTCTTGGTCGAAAGCCCAAAAGGTATACTAGGATTTCATCAAACTCTACTCCATAAAGCGTCTAGGTACTAAGTCTAGAAGGTGTCTTATATTTTATTTAACTACTAGTCCATATGGCATCTAGGTACTAAGTCTAGAAAGCGTCTTAAAATTTCTCTAAACCCTAGTCCACAAGCCGTCTTGGTCTTACGTATAGAAGGCGCGTCTTAGATTTTCTTAAAACCATAATCTATTTGGTGTCTAGGTCTTAAGTCCATAAAGTATATTAGGATTTCTTCAAACTCTAGACCATAAGGCATCTAGGTCCTATGTCTAGAACGTGTCTTACATTTTCTTCAAACCCTAGCCCCTAAGGCATCTAAGTCCTAAGTCCAGAAGGTGTCTTTAGTTTTGTCTAAACCGTAGTCCACAAGGTGTCAAGGTCCTAAGTCCTGAAGTTGTCTTAGATTTTCTTCAAACCCTAGTTCATATGGCGTCAAAGTTCTTAGTCCATAATCTATATTTGGATTTCTTCAAACTTTTGACCATAAGGCATCTAGGTCATAAGTTTCGGTGTCTTAGGTTTTTCCTCAAACCCTAGTTCATATGGCATCTAGGTCCTAAGTCCAACAGGTGTCTTAGGATTTCTCCAAACCCTAGTCCATAAGGCGTTTAAGACCGAAATCGATAAGGTATATTACGTTTTCTTCAAACCCTTGTCCATGAGTTGTTTAGGTCCTATGTCCAAAAAGTGTTATAGGTTTTTTACAAACCCAATTCTACAAAGCGTTTAGGTTCTATGTTCAGAAGGTGTCTTAGGTTTTTTTCAAACCCTAGTCCATAAGGCAGAGGTCTAGGTCCTAAGTCCAAAAAGTGTTTTTGATTTTTTACAAAACCTAGTCTATTAAGCGTTTAGGACCTAAGTTCAGAAGGTATCTTAGGATTTCTTCAAACCCTAATCCATAAGATGTCCAGGTCCTAAGTTCAGAAGGTATCTTAGGTTTTTTCGTCAAACCCTAGTCCATAAGGCGTTTAGGTCCTAAGTTTAGAACATGACTTAGGACTTCTCCAAACCCTAGTATATTAGGTGCCTAGGTCTTAAGTCCTAATGGTTCTTAGGTTTTTCCATTAAACCATACACCAAAAGGTGTCTAGGTCCTAAGTCTAAATGGTATCTTTGAATTTCATCAAACTCTAGTCCATCAGGCGTCTAGGTCCTATGTTTTGAAGGTGGCTTAGGTTTTCATGAAACCCCAGTCTCAGGTCCTATGTCCTGAAGGTGCCTTAAGTTTTATCATAACCCTAGTCCACAAGGCGTCTAGGTCCTAAATCTAGAAAGTGTCTTAAAATTTCTTCAAATCCTAGTCCATAAGTCGTCTAGGTACTAAGTCCAGAAGGTGTCTGAGATTTTTCTTCGAACCCTAGTCCAAAACTCATCATGGTCCTAAGTCCAGAAGGTGTCATAGGATTTCACCAAACCCTAGTTCAGAAGGCGTCTAAGACCTAACTACAGAATGTGTCTTAGGTATTCTTCAAACCCTAGTTAATAAGGCATCTAAGACCTAAGTCCCGAAGGTGCCTTTGGTTTTCTTCAAACCATAGTCCATAAGGTGTCTAAGTCCTAAATCCTGAAGGTGTCTTAGGATTTCATCAAACCCACGTCCATAAGGCGTCTAGCTCCTAAGTCTAGAAGGTGTCTTAGGTTTTCTTCAAACCCTCATTAGTAAGGCATCTAGTTCCTAAGTTTAGAAGGTGTCTTGAGTTTTTTCCAAATATTAGTCCATAAGGTGTCTAGGTCCTAAACCCAGAAGGTATCTTAGGATTTCTTCAAACTCTAGACCTCAAGTCGTTTAGGTTCTATGTCTAAAACATGTCTTACAATTTTTTCAAACCCTAGTCCATATGGCATCTAGGTCCTAAGTCCAGAAGGTGTCTTAAGTTTTCTCTAAACCATAGTCCACAAGGCATCTTCGTCCTATGTCCAGAAGTTGTCTTAGATTTTCTTCAAACCTTTGTCCATAAGGCGTCTAGGTCCTATGTCCATAAGGTATATTAGGATTTCTTCAATCTCCAGACCATATGGTGTCTAGTTCCTAAGTCTAGAAGGTGTCTTACATTTTTTTTAAACCCTAGTCCACAAGGCATCTAGGTCCTAAGTTCAAAAGGTGTCGTAGGTTTTCTCTAAATCCTAGTCCACAATGCATCTAGCTCCTAAGTCTCGAAGGTGTTTTAGATTTTTTTTAAACCCTAGTCCACTAAGCGACTAGCTTCTAAGTCTTCAAGGTGCCTTAGGTTTTCTTCAAACCCTAGTCTACAAGGCGTCCAGGTCCTGAGATCAGGACGTGTCTTCGAATTTATGCAAACCCTAGTTCATAAGGAGTCCAGATCCGAAGTTCAGAAGGTGTCTTAGATTTTTTTCAAACCCTTGTCCATAAGGCGTCGAGTTCTTAAATTCGAAAGGTGTTTTAAGATTTGTTCAAACCCAAGTCCATATGGCATCTAGGTCCTAAGTTCAGAAGGTGTCCAAAATTTTTTCAAACCCTAGTCCACAAGGCATTTATGTCCAAAGCCCAAAAGGTATCTTAGGTTTTTCATCAAACTCTAGACCATAAGGCGTCAAGGTTCTAAGTCTAGAACGTGTCTTACGTTATCTTCAAACCCTAGTCCATAAGGCATCTAGAACCTAAGTCCAGAAGCGGTCTTAAGTTTTCTCTAAATCCTATTCCACAAGGGGTCAAGCTCTTGCGTCCAGATGTTATCTTAGATTTTCTTAAAACCCTAGTCTATATGGCGTCTAGGTTCCAAGTCCATAAGGTATATTTGGATTTCTTCAAACATTAGACCATAAGGCATCCAGGTCCTATGTTTAGAAGTTATCTTAGGTTTTCCTCAAACCCTAGTTCATAAGACATCTTGGTCTTAAGTCCAGATGGTGTCTTAGGATTTCTCCAAACCCTAGTCTATAAAGCGTTTAGGACCTAAGTTGAGATGGTATCTTACCTTTTCTTCCAACCCTAGTCCATAAGGCGTCTAGGTCCTTAGCCCAAAAAGTGTTTTAGGTTTTTTACAAACCCTTGTCTACAAATCGTTTTGGTCCTTAGTTCGGAAGGTGTCCTAGTTTTTTTTCAAACCCTAGTCCATAAGGCAAACGTCTCAGTCCTAAGCCCAAAAAGTGTTTTAGGTTTTTTACAAACCTTAGTCTATAAAGCGTTTATGTCCTAAGTTTAGAAGGTATCTTAGGATTTCTTCAAACCCTAATCCATAAGGTGTCCAGGTCCTAAGTCCAGAAGGTGTCTTAGGTTTTTCGTCAAACCGTAGTCCATAAGGTGTTTTGGTCCTAAGTCCATAACATGTCTTAGGACTTCTTCAAACCCTAATATATAAGGCGCTGAGGTCTTAAGTCCATATGGTTATTAGGTTTTCTTTCAACCCTATTCCAAAAGGCGTCTAGGTCCTATGTCTAAAAGGTATCTTCTGATTTCTTCGAACTCTAGTCCATAAGGCATCTAGGTCCTATGATTAGAAGGTGTCTTAGGTTTTTCTCAAACCCTAGTCGCAACGGCATCAAGGTCCTATGTCCTCAATGTGCCTTAAGTTTTATCTAAACCCTAGCCCACAAGGCGTCTAGGTCCTAAGTCTAGAAGGTGTCATAAAATTTCTTCAAATCCTAGTCCATAAGGCGTTTAGGTCCTAAGTTCAGAAGGTGTCTTAGGTTTTTCTTCAAATCCTAGTCCACAAGACATCAATGCCCTAAGTCTAGAAGGTGTCGTAGGATTTCACCAAATCCTAGTTCGTAAGGCGTCTAAGACCCTAGTACAGAATGTGTCTCAGGTTTTTCTTGAAACCCTAGTTAATAAGGCATCTAAGACCTAAGTCCAAAAGCTGTATTAGGTTTTCTTCAAACCGTAGTCCATAAGGCGTCTATGTCCTAAACCATGATGGTATCTTTGGATTTCATCAAACATTAGTCCATAAGGCGTCTAGGTCCTAAGTCTAGAAGGTGTCTTAGGTTTTCTTCAAACCCTCGTTCATAAGGTGTCTAGGTCCTAAGTTTAGAAGGTGTCTTGGATTTTTTCCAAATCTTAAACCATAAGGAGAATAGGTCCTAAGCCTAGAAGGTATCTTAAGATTTCTTCAAACTCTAGACCATAAGGCGTCTATGTTCTAAGTCTAGAACGTGTCTTACGATTTCTTCAAACCATAGTCCATAAGAGATCTAGGTCCTAAGTCCAGAAAGAGTCCTAAGTTTTCTCTAAACCCTAGTCCACAAGGCGTCAAGGTCCTATATCCAGAAGTTACCTTAGATTTTCTTCAAACCTTTGTCCATAAGGCGTCTTGGTCCTATGTTCAAAATGTACATTAGTATTTCTTCAATCTCTTGACCATATGGCGTCTAAGTCCTAAGTCTAGAAAGTGACTTAGGTTTTCTATAAACCCTAGTCCACAAGGCATCTAGGTCCTAAGTTCAAAAGGTGTTGTAGGTTTTTTTCTAAATCCTCCTCCACAAGGGGTCTTGCTCCTATGTCTGGAAGGTGTCATAGATTTTTTTTAAACCCTAGTCCACTAGGCGATTAGCTTCTATGTCTTGAAGGTGCCATAGGTATTCTTCAAAGCCTACACTACAAGGCATCCAGGTCCTGAGATCAGGAGGTGTCTTAGGATTTATTCAAACCCTAGTTCATAAGGCGTCTAGATCCTAAGTTCAAAAGCTACCATAGATTTTCTTCAAACCCTTATCCATAAGGGGTTGGTTCTTAAATTCGAAAGGTGTTTTTGGATTTGTTCAAACCCAAGTCCGTATGGCGTCTAGGTCTTAAGTCTAGAAGGTGTCCTAGATTTTCTTCAAACCCTAGTCCATAAGGCATCTATGTCCTAAGCCCAGACGGTATCATTGGATTTTCTTCAAACTCTAGACCATATGGCATCTAGGTTCTAATTTTAGAACGTGTCTTACATTTTCTTCAAACCCTAGTCCATAAGGCATCTAGGTCCTAAGTCCAGAAGCTTTCTTAAGGTTTCTCTAAACCCTAGTCCACAAGGCGTCTAGGTCATAAATCCAGATGTTGTCTTAGATTTTCTTCAAACCCTAGTCCATAAGGCGTCTAGGTCCAAAGTCCATAAGGTATATTAGGATTTCTTCAAACTCTAGACCATAAGGCATCTTTGTCCTAAGTCTTGAACGTCTCTTATGTTGTCATCAAAGCCCAGTCCATAAGGAATCTAGGTCCTAAATCCAGAAGGTGTCTTAAGTTTTCCCTAAACCCAAGTCCACAAGGTGTTATGCTCTTACGTCCAGAAGTTATCTTAGATTTTCTTCAAACCCTAGTCCATATGGCGTCTAGGTTCTAAGTCCATAAGGTATATTTAGATTTCTTCAAACATTACACCATAAGGCGTCCAAGTCCTATGTTCAGAAGTTATCTTAGGTTTTCCTCAAACCCTAGTTCAAAAGACATCTAGGTCCTACGTCCAGAAGGTGTCTTAGGATTTCAGAAAATGTCTTAGGTTTTTTTCAAACCCTAGTCCACATGGCATACGTCTAGGTCTTAAGTCAAAAAAGAGTTTTAGATTTTTTAAAAACCTTAGTCTATAAACCGTTTAGGTCCAATGTTTAGAAGGTATCTTAGGATTTCTTAAAACCTCAATCCATAAGGTGTCCAGGTCCTAAGTCCAGAAGGTGTCTTAGGTTTTTTCGTCAAATCGTAGTCTATAAGGCGTTTAGGTCCTAAGTCCAGAACATGTCTTAGGACATCTCCAAACCCAAGTATATAAGGCGCCGAGGTCCTAAGTCCAGTTGGTTCTTAACTTTTCTTTAAACCATATTCCAAAAGGCGTCTAGGTCCTAAGTCTAAAAGGTATCTTTGGATTTCTTCGAACTGTAGTCCATAAGGCATCTAGGTCCAATGTTTAGAAGGTGTCTTAGGTTTTCCTCAAACCTTAGTCCCTATGGCATCGAGGTCCTATGTCCTAAAGGTGCCTTAAGTTTTTTCCAAATCGTAGTCCACATGGTGTCTAGGTCCTAAGTATAGAAAGTGTCTTAGAATTTCTTCAAATTCTAGTCCATAAGGCATGTAGGTCCTAAGTCCAGAAGGTGTCATAGGTTTTTCTTCAAATCCTAGTCCACAAGACATCGATGCCCTAAGTTTAAAAGTTGTCGTAGGATTTCACCAAACCCAAGTTCGTAAGGCGTCTAAGACCCAAGTACAGAATGTGTCTTAGGTTTTTCTTGAAACCCTAGTTAATAAGGCATCTAAGACCTAAGTCCAGAAGCTGTCTTAGGTTTTTTTCAAACCGTAGTCCATAAGGCGTCTAAGTCTTAAACCCTGAAGGTATCTTAGGATTTCATCAATTCCTAGACCATAAGGCGTCTAGGTCCTAAGTCTAGAAGGTGTCTTAGGATTTCTTCAAACCCTCGTTCATAAGGTCTCTAAGTCCTATGTTTAGAAGGTGTCTTGGCTTTTTTCCAAATCTTAGTCCATAAGGAGTATAGGTCATAAGCCCAGAAGGTATCTTAGAATTTCTTCAAACTCAAGACCATAAGGCGTCTAGGTTCTAAGTCTAGAACGTGTCTTACGATTTATTCAAATCCTAGTCCATAAGGGATTTAGGTCTTAAGTCCAGAAAGTGTCTTAAGTTTTCCCAAAACCCTAGTCCACAAGGTGTCTAAAATCCTATGTCCAGAAGTTATCTTAGATTTTCTTCAAACCTTTGTCCATAAGGCGTCTAGGTCCTATATTCAAAAGGTATATTAGAATTTCTTCATTCTCTTGACCATATGACGTCTAGGTCTTAAGTCTAGAAAGTGTATTAGGTTTTCTTTAAACCCTAGCCCACAAGGCATCTAGGTCCGAATTTCAGAAGGTGTCATAGGTTTTTTCTAAATCCTAAACCACAAGGCGTCTAGCTCCTAAGTCTAGAAGGTGTCTCAGATTTTTTTAAAACCCTAGTCCACTAGGCAACTAGCTTCTATGTCTTGAAGGTGCTTTAGGTTTTCTTCCAACCCTACTCTACAAGGCGTCTAGGTCCTGAGATCAGGAGGTGTCTTACGATTTATTCAAACCCTAGTTCATAAGGCGTCTAGATCCTAAGTTCAGAAGCTGTCTTAGATTTTCATCAAACCCTTGTCCATAAGGCGTTGAGTTCTTAAATTCGAAAGCTGTTTTAAGATTTTTTCAAACCCAAGTCCATATAGCGTCTAGGTCCTAAGTTCAGATCGTGTCCTAGAATTTCTTCAAACCCTAGTCCACAAGGCATCTATGTCCTAAGCCCAGACGGTATCTTAGGATTTTCTTCAAACTCTAGACCATAAGGCGTCTAGGTTCTAATTTTAGAACATGTCTTACGTTTTCTTCAAACCCTAGACCATAAGGCATCTAGGTCCTAAGTCCAGATGCTGTCTTAAGATTTCTCTAAACCCAAGTCCACAAGGCGTCTAGGTCATAAATCCAGATGTTGTCTTAGATTTTCTTCAAACCCTAGTCCATAAGGCGTCTAGGTCCTAAGTCCATAAGGTATATTAGGATTTCTTCAAACCCTAGACCATAAGGCATCTAGGTCCTAAGTCCTGAAGGTGTCTTAAGTTTTCTCTAATCCCTAGTACACAAGGTGTCAAGCTCTTGCATCTAAAAGTTATCTTAGATTTTCTTCAAAACCTAGTCTATATGGCGTCTTGGTTCTAAGTCCATAAGGTATATTTGGATTTCTACAAACTTTAGACCATAAGGCGTCCAGGTCCTATGTTTAGAAGTTATCTTAGGTGTTCCTCAAACCCTAGTTCATAAGACATCTTGGTCCTACGTCCAGAAGGTGTCTTAGGATTTCTCCAAACCCTAGTCTATAAGGCGTTTAGGACCTAAGTCGAGAAGGTATCTTACCTTTTCTTCAAACCCTAGTCCATAAAGCGTCAAGGTCCTAAGGCCAAAAAGTGTTTTAGGTTTTTCACAAACCCTAGTCTACAAAGCGTTTAGGTCTTCAATTCAGAAGGTGTCTTAGGTTTTTTTCAAACCTTAGTCCATAAGGCAGACGTCTAGGTCCTAAGTCCAAAATGTGTTTTAGATTTTTTATAAACCTTAGTCTATAAAGCGTTTAGGTCCTAAGTTTAGAAGGTATCTTAGGATTTCTTCAAACCCTAATCCATATGGTGTCCAGGTCCTAAGTCCAGAAGGTGTACTAGGTTTTTTCGTCAAATCGTAGTCTATAAGGCGTTTAGGTTCTAAGTCCAGAACATGTCCTAGGACTCCTCCAAACCATAGTATATAAGGCGCTGAGGTCTTAAGTCCAGATGGTTCTTATGTTTTCTTTAAACCCTATTCTAAAAGGCGTCTAGGTCCGAAGTCTAAAAGGTACCTTTGGATTTCTTCGAACTCTAGACCATATGGCGTCTAGGTCCTAAGTTTAGAAGGTGTCCTAGGTTTTCCTCAAACCCTAGTCCCTAAGGCATCGAGTTCCTATGTCCTAAAGGTGCCTTAAGTTTTACCCAAACCCGAGTCTACAAGGTGTCTAGGTCCTAAGTCTAGAAAGTGTCATAGAATTTCTTCAAATCCTAATCCAAAAGGCGTCTAGGTCCTAAGCCCCGAAGGTGTCTTAGGTTTTTCATCAAATCCTAGTCCACAACGCATCAATGCCATAAGTCTAGAAGGTGTCGTTGGATTTCACCAAACCCTAGTTTATAAGGCATCTAAGACCCAAATACATAATGTGTCTGAGGTTTTTTCTTCAAACCCTAGTTAATAAGGAATCTAAGACCTAAGTCCAGAATCTGTCTTAGGTTTTCTTCAAACCTTAGTCCATAAGGCATCTAAGTCCTAAACCCTGAAGGTATCTTAGGATTTCATCAAAACCAAGTCCATAAGGCGTCTAGGTCCTAAGTCTAGAAGGTGTCTTAGGTTTTTTCTTCAAACCCTCCTTCATAAGGTGTCTAGGTCCTAAGTTTAGAAGGTGTCTTTGGTTTTTTTCCAAATCTTAGTCCATAAGGAGTATAGGGCCTAAGCCCAGAAGGTATCTTAGGATTTCTTCAAACTCTAGACCATAAGACGTCTAGGTTCTAAGTCTAGAACATGTCTTACGATTTCTTCAAACCCTAGACCATAAGGGATCTAGGTCCTAAGTCCAGAAAGCGTCTTAAGTTTTCTCTAAGTCCTATGTCCACAAGGCGTCTAGGTCCTATGTCCAAAATTTGTCTTAGATTTTCTTCTAACCTTTGTCCATAAGGCGTCTAGGTCCTATGTTCAAAAGGTATATTAGGACTTCTTCAATCTCTTGACCATATGACGTCTAGGTCCTTAGTCTAAAAAGTGTCTAAGGTTTTCTTTAAACCCTAGTCCACAAGGCATCTAGGTCCTATGTTCAGAAGGTGTCGTAGGTTTTTTCTAAACCCTAGTCCACAAGGTGTCTAGCTCCTAAATCTAGAAGGTGTCTTAGATTTTTTTTAAACCCTAGTCCACTAGATGACTAGCTTCTATGTCTTGAAGGTGCCTTAGGTTTTCTTCAAACCCTACTCTACAAGGCGTCCAGGTCCTGAGACCAGGAGGTGTCTTAGGATTTATTCAAACCCTAGTTCATAAGGCGTCTAGATCCTAAGTTCAGAAGGTGTCTTAGCTTTTCTTCAAATCCTTGTCCTTAAGGCGTTGAGTTCTTAAATTCGAAAGCTGTTTTAAATTTTCTTCAAACCCAAGTCCATATAGCGTCTAGGTCCTAAGTCCAGAAGGTGTCCTAGATTTTCTTCAAACCCTAGTCCACAAGGCATCTATTTCCTAAGCCCAGACGGTATCTTAGGATTTTCTTCAAACTCTAGACCATAAGGCATCTAGGATCTAATTCTAGAACGTGTCTTACGTTTTCTTCAAACCATAGTCCATAAGGTATCTAGGTCCTAAGTCCAGATGTTGTCTTAAGATTTTCCTAAACCCTAGTCCACAAGGCGTCTAGGTCTTAAATCCAGATGTTGTCTTAGATTTTCTTCAAACCCTAGTCCATAAGGCGTCCAAGTCTTATGTCCATAAGGTATATTAGGATTTCTTCAAGCTCTAGACCATAACGCATCTAGGTCCTAAGTCTTGAACGTGTCTTACGTTTTCATCAAACCCTAGTCTATAAGGCATCTAGGACCTAAGTCCAGAAGGTGTCTTAAGTTTTCTCCAAATGCTAGTCCACAAGGTGTCAAGCTCCTGAGTCCAAAAGTTATCTTAGATTTTCTTCAAATCCTAGTCCATATGGTGTTTAGGTCTTAATTCCATAAGGTATATTTGGATATCTTCAAACTTTAGACCATAAGGCGTCCAGGTCCTATGTTTAGAAGGTGTCTTATGTTTTTCTCAAACCCTAGTTCAACAGGCATCTAGGTCCTAAGTCCTGAAGGTGTCTTTGGATTTCTTCAAACCCTTATCTATATGGCGTTTAGGACCTAAGTCGAGAAGGTATCATATCTTTTCTTCAAACCCTAGTCCATTAACCGTCTAGGTCCTAAGTCCAAAAGGTGTTTTTGGTTTTTTACAATCCCTATTATATAATGCATTAAGAACCAAAGTTCAGAACGTATCTATGAATTTCCTCAAACCCTAACCCATAAGGTGTCCAGGTCCTAAGTCCAGAAGGTGTCTTAGGTTTTTTCATCAAACCTTAGTCCATAAGGCGTTTTGGTTCTAAGTCCCGAACATGTCTTAGGACTTCTCCAAACACTAGTATATAAGGGGCCTAGGTCCTAAGTCCAGATGGTTCTTAGGTTTTCTTTAAACCCTAGTCCAAAAGGTGTCTAGGTCCAAAGTCTAAAAGGTATCTTTAGATTTCATCAAACTCTAGTCCATAAGGCGTCTAGGTCCTATATTTAGAAGGTGTCTTAGGTTTTTATTAAACCCTAGTCCCTAAGGCATCGAGGTCCTACGTCTTAAAGGTGCCTTAAGTTTTATCCAAACCCTAGTCCAATTGGCGTCTACGTCCTATGTCTAGAAAGTGTCTTAGAATTTCTTCAAATCCTAGTTCATAAGGCGTCTAGGTCCTAAGTCTAGAATGTGTCTTAGTTTTTTCTTTAAACCTTAGTCTACTAGACATCAAGGCCCTAAGTCTAGAAGGTGTCATAGGATTAAACCAAACCCTAGTCCATAAGGCGTCTAAGACCCAACAACAGAAAGTGTCTTAGGTTTTCTTTAAACCCTAGTTAATAAGGCAACTAAGACCTAAGTCTAGAAGGTGTCTTTGGTTTTCTTCAAACCGTAGTCCATAAGGCGTCAAAGTCCTAAATCCTAAAAGTGTCTTAGGATTTCATCAAACCCTAGTCCATAAGGCGACTAGGTTCTAAGTCTAGAAGGTTTCTTATGTTTTCTTCAAACCCTCGTTCATAAGGTGTCTAGGTCCTAAGTTTGGAAGGTGTCTTGGGTTTTTTCCAAATCTTAGTCTATAAGGTGTCTAGGTTCTAAGCCCAGAAGGTAACTTAGGATTTCTTCAAACTCAAGACCATTAGGCGTCTAGGTTCTTTGTCTAGAACGTGTGTCTTACGTTTTCTTCAAACTCTTGTCCATATGGCATCGAGGTCCTACGTTTAGAAGATGTCTTAGGTTTTCTCTAGTCCCTAGTTCACAAGGCGTCTATGTCCTAAGTCTAGAAGTTGTCATAGATTTTCTTCAAACCTTAGTCCATAAGGCGTCTAGGACCTAAGTCCATAAGGTATATTAGGATTTCTTCAATCTCTAAACCATAAGGCGTCTAGGTCCTAAGTCTAGAAGGTGTCTTAGGATTTCTTTAAACCCTAGTCCATAAGGCATCTAGGTCCTAAGTTCAGAAGGAGTCGTAGGTTTTCTCTAAATCCTAGTCCACAAGGCGTCTAGCTCCTATGTTTGGAAGGTGTCTTAGATTTTTTTTAAACCCTAGTCCATTAGGCATTTATCTTCTATGTCTTGAAGGTGCCTTAGGTTTTCTTCAAACCCTAGTCTACAAGGAGTCCAGGTCCTAAGATCAGGAGGTGTCTTAGGATTTATTCAAACCCAAGTTCATAAGGTGTCTAGATCCTAAGTTCAGATGGTGTCTTAGATTTTCTTCAAACCTTTGTCTATAAGGCATCGAGTTCTTAAATTCGAAAAGTGTTTTCAGATTTGTTCAAACCCAAGTCCATATGGCGTCTAGGTCATATGTCCAGAAGGTGTGCTAGATTTTTTTCATACCCTAATCCACAAGGCATCTAAGTCCTAAGCCCAAAAGGTGTCTTACGATTTCTCCAAACCCTACTCTATAAGGCGTCTCAGACCTAAGTCCAGAAGGTGTGTTACATTTTCTTCAATCCCTTGTCCATAATGCGTTTAGGTCTTAAGTCTAGAAAGTGTCTTAGATTTTCTTCAAACTATACTCTATAAGGCGTCAAGGTCCTAGGTATCGAAGGTTTGTTAACATTTTTTAAAATCCTAGTACATAAGACATCTAGGTCCTAAGTCCAGAAAGTGTCTTAGATTTTTTCCAAACCCTAGTCAAGAAAGCGTCTAGGTCCTAAGTTCATAAGGTATATTAGGATTTCTTCAAACCATAATCCATAAGGCGTCAAGCTCCTCAGTCCAGAAGATGTCATAGGTTTTCTCTAAACCCAAGTCCACACGGTGTCTAAGTCCTATGTCCCGAAGTTGTCTTAAATTTTCTTCAAATCCTAGTTCATAAGGCATCTAGGTCCTATATCCATAAGGTATATTAGGATTTTTTAAAACTCTAGACCATAAAGCGACTAGGTCCTAAGTCTAGAAGGTGTTTAAGGTTTTCTTTAAACCTTAGTCCTTAATGCATCTCGGTCCTAAGTGCAGAAGGGGTCTGAAGTTTTCAAAAATCCCTAGTCCACAAGGCGCCTAGGTCCTAAGCCTAGAATGTGTCTTAGACTTTCCTTAGTCCAGAAGATGTCTTAGGTTTTCCTTAAATCCTAGTCCACAAGGAGTCTGGGTCCCAAGTCCAAAAGTTATCTTATATTTTCTTCAAATCCTAGTCCATAAGGGGTCTAGGTCCTAAGTGTATAAGGTCTATTAGGATTTCTTCAAACTCTAGACCCTTGGGCATCTACGTTCTAAATTTAGAATGTGTCTTTTGGTTTCTTCAAACCCTAATCCATAAGGATCTAGGTCCTAAGTCCAGAAGGTGTCTTATGTTTTCTCTAAAGCCTAGTCCACTTGGCGTCTAGGTCCTAAGTCCAGAAGTTGTCTTACATTTTCTTCGAACCCTAGTTCATAAGGTGTCAAGGTCCTAAGTCCATAAGGTATATATAGATTTCTTCAAACTTTAAACCGTAAGGCGTCTAGGTCCTAAGTTTAGAAGGTGTCTTAGATTTTCTTCAAACCCTAGTCCATAAGGTGTCAAGGTCCTAAGTCCATAAGGTATATTTAGATTTCTTCAAACTTTAGACCATAAGGCGTCTAGCTCCTATGTTTAGAAGGTGTCTTAGATTTTCTTCAAACCCTAGTCCACAAGATGTCTACGTTCTAAGTCAAGAAGGTGTTTTAGGTTTTCTCTAAACCCTAGTCCACAAGGCTTTTAGGTCCTAAATCTAGAAGGTGTTTTAGATTTTTTTCAAACCCTAGTCCACAAGGCGTCTAGGTTCTAAGCCTAGAAAGTGCCTTAGGTTTTTCTTCAAACCCAAGTCTATAAGGCATCCAGGTCCTAAGTTCGGAAGGTGTCCTAGTATTTCTTCAAACCCTAGTTCATAAGGGAGTTAGGTTCTAAGTTCAAAAGGTGTCTTAGATTTTTTTCAAATCCTTGTCCATAAAGCGTTGTGGTCTTAAATTTAGAAGGTGTCTAAGGATTTCTTCAAACCCTAATCTACATAGCGCCTAGTTCAGAAGGTGTCCAGAAGGTGTCTGACATTTTCTTTAAACCCTAGTCCACAAAGCATGTAAGTCCTAAGCCCAGAAGGTTTCTTATGATTTCTCCAAACCCTAGTCTATAAGGCATCTAAGACCTAAGTCTAGAACGTGTCATCTATTTTTTTCAAACCCTAGTCCATAAGGCGTCCAGGTCCTAAGTCAAGGAGGTGTGTTAGGATTTCTTCAAACCCTACTACATCAGGCGCCAAGGTCCTAAGTCTCGAAGGTATCTTAGGTTTTTTTCAATTCCTAGTCCATATGGCATATAGGTCCTAAGTTTCGAAAGTGTCTTAGGTTTTTCCAAGCCCTAGTCCATAAAGTGTCTAGGTCCTATGTTTTGAATGTATCTTATGATTTCTTCAAACCCAACTCCACAAGGCATCTAGGTTCTATGTCCAGAAGGTGTCATAGATTTTTCTTCAAACCCAAGTCCATAAGGCGTCTTGGTCCTAAGTCCAGAAGGTTTCTTAGGACTTCTCCATACCATATTCCATATAGCGCCTAGTTCTTATGTCTAGAAGGTGCCTTAGATTTTCTTTAAACCCTAGTCGAAAAGGCCTTTAGGTCCTAAGTTTAGAAGGTATCTTAGGATTTCATCAAACTCTAATCTATAAGGCGTCCAGGTCCAAAGTTTAGAAGGTGTCTTAGGTTTTCTTCAAATCTTAGACCATAAGGCATCGAGGTCCTATGTCCCAAAGGTGCCTTAGATTTTCTACTGACCCTAGTCTACAAGGTGTTTAGATCCTAAGTCTAGAAGGTGTCTTAAATTTTTCTTCAAACCCTAGTCCACAAGATGTCTAGGTTCTAAGTTAAGAAGCTATCTTTGGTTTTCTTCAAACCCATGTCCATAAGACGTCTAGGTCCTAAGGTCAGATGGTGTCTTAGAATTTATTCAAACCCAAGTCCATAAGGCGTCTAGGTCCTAAGTCCAGAATGTGTCTTAGGTTCTCTTCAAACTCTAGTCCATAAGGCGTTTAGGTCTTAAGTTCAGACGGTGTGTTAGATTTTCTTAAAACCCTTTTCCATATAGAGGTCCTAAGTTTAGAAGGTTTTTTAAGATTTCTTCAAACCCTAGTCCATAAGGCGTCTAGGTGCTAAGTCTAGAAGGTGTCTGACGTTTTTTCTTCAAACCCTAGTCCACAAGGCATCTAGGTCCTAAGTCTATAAAGTATCATAGGATTTCTCTAAATCCTAGACCATAAGGCGCCTAAGTCTTATGTTTAGATTGTGTATTAGGTTTTCGTCAAACCCTAGTTTATAAGGCTTCTAGGTCCTACGTCCAGAAGGTGTCTTAGGATTTCTTCAAACCCTAGTCCGTAAGGCATCTAGGTTCTAAGTCCAGAAGGTAACTTAGGATTTCATCAAACCCAAGTTCATAAGGCGTTTTGGTCCTAAGTTTTGAAGCTGTCTTTGGTTTTCTTCAAACCCTCGTCCATAAGGCGTCTAGGTTCTATGTTCAGAATGTGTCTTAAGTTTTTTCAAAACCTTAGCCCATAACGCGTCTAGGTGTTAAGTTCAGAACAAATCGTAGGATTTTTCAAACCCTAATCTAAAAGTCGTCTTTGTCCTAAGTCCAGAACGTATCTTTGGGTTTTTCTTCAAACCCTAGTCCATAAGGCGTCTTGGTCATAAGTCCAAAAAGTGTCTTAAAATTTCTCTAAACCCCTAGTCCATAAGGCGTCTAGATCCTAAGTCCAGAAGTTGTCTTAGGTTTTGTTCAAACCCTAGTCCATAAGGCGTCTAGGTCTTAAGTCTAGAACATATCTTAGGATTTCGTCAAACTCTAGACCACAATGCGTCTAGGTCCTAAGTCTCGAAGGTGTCTTATATTTTTTTCAAACCCTAGTTCATATGGCATCTAGGTCCTAAGTCCAGAAGGTGTCTTAGATTTTCTCTAAACCCTAGTCCACAAGGCGTGTACGTCCTAAGTCTAGAAGGTGTCTTAGGTTTTTTTAAACCTTAGTCCACAAATCATCAAGGTTCTAAGTGTAGAATGTGCCTTAGAGTTTCTTCAACCCCTAGTCTATAAGGCATCCATGTCCTAAGTTCAGAAGGTGTCTTACGATTTCTTCAAACCCTAGTTCATAAGGCGTCTAGGTCTTAAGTTCAGAATGTATCTTAGATTTTCTTTAAACCCTAGTCCATAAGACATCGAGATCTTAAATTCAGAAGGTGTTTTAGGATTTCTTCAAACACTAATCCATAAGGCATCTAGCGCCTATGTCTAGAAGTTTACTTAGGTTTTCTTCAAACCCTAGTTCATAAGGCATCTAGCTCCTAAGTCCAGAAAGTGTTTAGGATTTCTCTAAACCCTAGTATATAAGGCATCTAGGATCTAAATCCATAAGGTGTCTTATGTTTTTCTCAAATCCTAGTCCATAGGGCGTCTAGGTCTTAAGTTTAGATGGTGTCTTAGGATTTCTTCAAACCCTAGTACGTAAGGCGTCTAGGTCCTATGTCTAGAAGGTGCCTTAGGATTATTTTAAACCCTAGTCCATAACGCGTCTAGGTCCTAAGTACAAAAAGTGTCTTAGATTTTTTTCAAACCCTAGTCCATAAAGCGTCCAGGTCCTAAGGTTAGAAGGTATCTTCGGATTTCTTCAAACCCTAATCCATAAGGCATCTAGATCCTAAGTCCACAATGTGTCTTAGATTTTTCTTCAAACCCTTGTCCATAAGGCATCTAGGTCCTTAGTCTAGAAGGTGTCTAGGTCCTAAGTCTAGATGGTGACTTAGGTTTTTTCTTTATACCCTAGTCGAAAAGGCGTCTAGGTCCTAAGTCCAAAAGGTATCTTAGGATTTCTTCAAACTCTAGTCCATAAGGTGTCCAAGTCCTAAGTCTAGAAGGTTTCTTAGGTTTTCTTCAAACCCTAGTACATAAGGCGTCGAGGTGCTATGTCCCGAAGGTGCCTTAGGTGTAATGACCCGTACTACGACAGTTATTAAAAATAAGACATGTGTCACTCCTTAAAATAAAATTTTTGCGAAAAAATTCTAAAAAAAATTCAAATTTGAATTTAAAATTCTAGTTCACAAAATGCTGATAATTATAAAATAACATTAAAAGGCTATTTTAGATTTTTGAGAATTTTTTGAACTCAAATTTTTGTAGTTATTAAAAATATCAGTAAGCCGTAAACCGCGACAAGAAAGTATTAAATAGATAGAGAACCATAGTGAAAATTTTAATTATACGATAATTCATGAAAATAGATTAAATTTAATATCTAAATTTTTGGATTTTTTTGAATTAAAAATTTTACATCAAAACATTTTATGAAATATATTAAATATATTTTAATTTTACAAAGTGAAAAAGAAAAACAACTATCTTGCAGCTGTAAAACACATGCTACAGCTGTAAAGCACTGCGCCTATGAATATCCAATAGAAGATATTATATACGTATTACATATATATACGTAATATATATAAACATATAACATATACACACACACAGTGAAGAGAGATAGAGAACAGAGAAAGGCGCCGCGCGTGCCACCATTGTTCGACGCCACAGCCGACGTAAGCCGCCATGCCACCGCCGGTCAGCAGTCACCAACGCCACTGTCGCCGTTGACCACCTGAGCCACCGCTGATCACCACCTTTTTTCTCATTTCTCTCTCGATAAAATATCTTTCCATGTCTCTCCATCTGTTATTCACCGAATGGTGATGCCGTCATCATCGGCCACCACAGTCACTACCAGCGCCACCACCCACAACTTCTAGACCCACCATGACTCACCTTGGAAATCATTTAAACCGCCACAACCAATTACAGTCTCTGTCACCTTCATGGTTTATTATTTTAGAAAATTGTACGCACACAGTCACCACTATGCACCTTATTACATTTATATTGACAACGTTCACTACCCTTCCGACAGCTTAACGCCACTAATGAATTGCTCAGAACATTGGTACAATGCTTCGGCAAATCCAAATCCAAATACTTTTGTTTAATAAATTTTATTAGCAAACTATTTTATGAATTTCTTTCAAACTTGTTAAAAACATGATCCGATTAGTTGACTATGTACCCCTCATTGATTAGATCAACATATATTTTTTTATTTTCATCAATTTCAAGATTAAGTTATTTGACTACAAGAGAGAAGTAATGAAAAAAAAAAATGAAACATCAAAACGTTATGGAGGTTGAAGATGAACTATTGATGGGGTTTGTTTGTCTAGTTTAATTATTTTAGCTAATTTATTGTTTACTTATTTATTTATTTTCATGAATTGTTTTTTGAAATTTTAAAAGTAATGAAAAGTATAAGAATAATACAATTTCCGGGAGATACATAATAAATTTTAATTAAATTAAGCAAGTGAATAATATATTTGTAATTAGATTTTAATAAAGTACTTTAAAATAATTAAAAGAATCTACTAGTGATTAACAAGGGTTTAAAATATAAATAAGATTTTAAGCTAAATTTTATGTATTTATTAAAATTTTGAATATTTACTTAAAAATATAAAAATTTAGAAGTTAACTAAGTAAATAAAACCTTTAGCTATGTTAAAAAATTAGTATTCCACACTTACGTATAGATGTGATTTCCTATTAGGCCTCGAGATTTTGTTACTAGAGGAATTAGGAATTAGAATCAGGAACGAAGAGATAGTTTTGTTGCACCTAAGCAAGGTGATAGTGCATAGTATTATTTTAAATTGAATTACAAAAATAATGCTTTAAAACTTACTTGATTACTCATGTTTTGAACTATGTGAACTTGTGATAGCACGGTCATTTCACATTCAAACCCTACGATTTTTTGAAAATTCTATTTATATCTTTGAAGGCATTGTTAGTTCAAAAAGTACGTTACTTATATTATTGGAGAAGATAGATGTATGAAAGAAGGATGATATTAGTAATATCTTTTAGTGTGAAAGAATTTGCCTTATGTGGATGTAGTTACCTTGAAAGAATTTTTCCCGTTGGGAGTAGTCACTAGAAAATATTCAATCTATGTGAGTTTGTATCGGCTATGTATGAGCTTGTGCGCGATGCCTCATCGCCAGAAAAGGGTGTGTGTTAGCTTATTAAGGCATTGTGTGTGGTTCCCTATCGCCAGAAAGATCTCCAGAAAGGGGTGTGTGTTAACTTATTAAAACATTGTGCGATGCCACATTGGTAGAATGGGGTGTGTGTTAGCCTATCAAGGTACTGTGAGGTGCCCTATCGCTTAAAGGGGTGTGTGTTAGCCTATTAAGGCAGTATGCGATGCCCCAACGCCAAAAAAGGGTGTGTGTTAACCTATCAAGGTATTTTGCGGTGCCTTATCGCTTAAAAGGGTGTGTGCTAGCCTGTTGAGGTATTATACGATACCCTGCGTGGGTGTATGTTAGCCCAACGAATTGTTGAAAAAAATTATATGTTGGGAATGATTTAACTTTAGTTATATCCTATCAAGTACGAGTACTTATGAATACAAAACTATTTCTAAAAAATGATAGATTGTAGCTATTAAGCATTAATATGAAAAATGATACTATTACAAAGATTAAGAAAAGTTCACTATACATTGTGAGATTTTCTAACTTAGTATTTTTACATATCTTGTGAAAAATGTAATGTTTTTAGTATTCTTAAATGATTGTTGTTTATCTTGTTCAATATAATACTAAGTGCACT
>JAULJZ010155578.1:0-28565 GCA_032270985.1 Heliamphora pulchella | reverse complement strand
TATAAAAGTGACCTTGTGTGTTGTCCCATCCCCTGACAGTTGATGGGATGGAGATGAGGATGTGTCATGATAGATGGTGTCACGAGTTGGTTTTCTACCCTACAATAAGTCCCCAGCTTCTACATGCTTCTTTAGAAGAAGGTAGAAGCTACACGTGCCTCGATCTTTTATCGTGAAGACTAGTCAATTATGTCGCTTTGAATGCCTGGCCAAGCCAAGACTTTAGATACCTAGCCGAGCTAGGACTTGAAGTGTCTAGCCAGGCTAAGACTTGGAGGTGCCCGCCAGGCTACGACTTAGAGTGCCTAGCCAGATTAGAACTCAGAGGTGCTTAGCATGGCTAAGGCTTAGAGTGCCTAGCCGAGTTAGGACTTTGAGTGCCTAGCTGTGGTATGACTTAAAGTTCCTAGCCGGGCTAGAACTTGAAGGTGCTTAGCAAGGCTAGGGCTTAAAGTGCTTAGCCGAGCTAAGATTTGGATTGCCTAATCGGGCTAGGAGTTGGAGGTGCCTAGCAAGGCTAGGGCTTAGAATACCTGGCCGAGTTAGGATTTTGAGGTGCCTAGCAGGGTTAGGACTTTTGGGCGATTCTAATCCTAGGAGCTCTTCTAATCCTTGAAATTGTTTTAATCTCTTGCCTGGGCAAGCTAGGGCTTTTTGTTGAAGACCAAGAGCTTGGCTCGGCACCTAAGCTAGGCTAGGGTTTTTCATTAACGGGCTATTCTACCCTTGGAAACTCTTCTAGTCCTTGAGATTATTCTAATCTTCTGCTTAGGCAAGTTAAGGCTTTTTGCTGAAGACCGAGAGCTAGCTCGACACTTAGGCTAGGCTATGATTTTTGATAGGCTATTCTAACCCCAGGAACTCTTCTAGTCCCTAAGATTATTCTAATCGCCTACTTAGGCAAGCTAGGGCTTCTTGTTGAAGACCGAGAGGTAGGCTCGACACTTAAGGTAGGTTAGGGTTTTTGATAGGCTATTCTAACCTTGGAAACTCTTATAGTCCTTGAGATTATTCTAATCTCCTCCCTAAGCCAGCTAAGGCTTTTTGCTGATGACCAAGAACTGGGCTCAACCCCTAGGCTAGGGTAGGATTTTTGTTTGTGAGTTAACGTCATATTTGATAAGAAAACTTGATAGCCGAGAGAAGGCCGCACTAGAACTGAAATAGCTTTGTGGCCGAATAATACCCATAACGAGGGAAACTTGGTACCTGAAATGTTGAAGAGCCGATTAAACATTGGGCCTAACAGATAGAGCGAGCAAATTTGGTGGACGAACTAAGCATCGAAGGTTGTTCCTCTATGAAGTGAGGCGCTAGTGGGTATTTGCTTTCTTGTTGTACGAAATTTTTCCACTTGGCAACCATGTGTTTGCTGGGTAATCAAAGCTTTGCCATATGAATTCTGCTGAAGTAGACCCATGAAAAGATAGCTAACAAACCATGTTTGGCATTTGTGGTTAGTATGTATTTGCAAAAACTCAAAGGTGAACCGGCCCAACCAAAAGTAAATTAACATTACCAGAGGAATTACAACAAAATCGGTGGTGATAAAGCAGCTATAGGGGCAACGTATTAAGCAAAGAACGACAATTCTTGCGGGGGATTCGATGATTAGGTCATCGATGAAGAGCTCAATGAATGAGCTGAGAGCGTAAAAGGAAAAGAGGAGAGAGTAGGGGAAGATGGCCCATCTTGATTCTTAATGAAAAGGTGAGATGCTGATATGTACTGATCTCACCAAGGTGCCGAGGATCTGCATAGATGAATTGAAGTGCCAAGAAGTTGAGAATCTCGTTGTACTGACTGAATGAGTGAGCACCGAACAAGCTGGGTTGATGCCTAGCATTCGAGCACCGCCGAACTGGGGTAGTGCATGACCGAGTTGTGTAGATGCCAAGCAAGCACCACCGAACTATCTCACTCGGTATTGAGATGTTAAGAAGCCAAGGAATGATCCGCCAAGCAGTCTTGTTGAGAGATGACTCACTGAGCTAAATTGTCGAGCTGAACTCATAGCTTGATATTTGCTAAGAGTAAAGAGCAGAACCAGACCATTATCGAGCTCCTCTAAGTAACATTTTGCTTAGTGAAAAATTGTTGAGAGTGAATGGTAAAGACTTCAATATAATCATTCTCTGTTCTCTCACTAAGAACCTTGCCGTGGTCTTTAGCTTGAGCGACTATCGAGCAACTTCAGGCCCATAAAAGCATGAGTCTTTGTGTCAACTGTTTTAGCTGGCTGTAACAAGTCATGCTGTCTCTTATCGTCGGTGAGACCTTGTACAGCCCAAGCGAGATATGATCAATACTTTACCTTCTTTTTGTCTATGCCATTTTGTCTAGTTTTTAGCATGTGTAGATGAAATAAATAAGGATTGCTGAGATACAATAGTTTAGGTGTCGAATAGATTGAGTGCTGCCAAGCATATGATGCCGAAAATGAGTTGCGAGAAATGGACGAGCAATTTTCACCTCGCCGTGGTATCGAGGTGATGCGTGGACGAATTGTCGAAGTACCAATCATAACTTAGTAGTCTCAGCCATAACGTGGTGTGCCGAGCATGAACAGTAAGTGAGAAATAGAGGTGAGTGGACTGCCGAACTAGGCTGAATCCAAGCAGTGGCGGCTGAGCTAAAGAGACTTGATCTTTCTCTCTCTATATAAGCAGTGCATGTATAGGTAGAGAGAGAAAGAAGCAAAACCAAATTAACTGAGATGATCTGGGTGAAATACATGCGCCGAGATGAGCAATAGCCATCGAGGTGCCGAGATGCACAATCCGATTTCAGATGAATCAAAAGCGAGATGGATAGAGGACATTTGAACGGCGGCATAGTAACAAGGAAGACCGGCACAAAGCTTCCAAAAGTTGCCATAGGTCCCCAAAAACTAGGGTCACCACAAACCAAAGGTAGATTTCAAGGAGTTTTGTGGTGTTGAAGCTTCGCATCTTAAAACTTTGTTCTTTTCTTTGAGAGGAAGAGGGAGGAAAAGACCTTTTTAGGTCAAGTTTGTTATAGAGAAAGAAAAATAACTCTCCAAATAAAACTTCTCAAATCTAAGCTCCTGGGTTTATGCCAGCGAAGAATAGAGACAAAACAAAAAGTCAGCATATACCTCAACAAAATCAGTAGACCCGAACTGTAAAAGCATTGTGATTTGTATTAATGCCGATCGAGGAATAAAAAGATATAGTCGAATCTTTTTCCTCGTTAAGTTTCATCGTTTCCATAGACGTTGCCAAATGTACGGGGATAATCCATAAATTATATTTGTTTGATGGGTTAAAATGACAAAGTCCAACATGAAAGATAATCACGAGCTGTCGCGTGCATCGTTCATCCAATTTCTGCAAAATAAATCTCCAACCAATAACTGGGAAGGCACGCCCAAATTAGCTCTTAATATTAAAAGAGAAAACACTAAGACCATGTTTGATAAACGCTATAATAGCTAGGATTGGATTACCAATCCGGTGATGAAGCTTAACTCATGTTTGATTGTAATATTTTGGCTTGGACTAATAATCCCATGGGTTGCTGAATCCCATCCAGAGGCAAATTGGGAATACTTGATACCACCCGTTACTAGGAATCTGGTCCGGGTGGATTAGATTTCAATGGACGATTATATCCTTCTCTCACAGACGCTCTGCTCTTCCCTTCTCTCACGATTGAAAACCCTAAGTCGGTGGTGGAGCCCTTCTTCTGTTGATTTCTTCTTCTTCACTTGATTTCGCCACTCGATTTCTTCAGTCGGTGGAGCCTTTCTTCAATCGATTTCTTCTTTAGTCAATTACTTCAGTCGATTTCACAGACGCTCTTCTTCAGTCGATTTCACAAACACTCTTCTTCAGTCGATTTCTTCTTCTTCACTCGATTTCTTCATTCGATTCCTCCACAATCCCTTGTAATCGACAAAATCAAACTATTCTTCGCCGCCCTCAACAAATTGAACTATTCTTGCTCGTAGAACCGGCGAACCCCGTCGATCATTGGAACGTTCGTGGATGGGAAGATAAGATCACTGGAACGCTAATGGATGGAACGCTCATTGATGGGGAGAACGCTCCTCTGCTTTGCAAGGGGATGATGACCACAATCCCTTTTCACTTGTTTTTAAATTTTTTCTTTTTAATTACTCTAGACAAAAAAATGCATAAGTATAAAATTTAAAAAAACTATAAAAATAGTGATATTTTAAAAAATTAATAAAAAATAAAATAAGTAAAAAATATGTAAAAATAATGCTATTTAAAAACATTTTTTATATAAAATTTATAAATTTAATCTAATCCTACACTATTTAATCCCACCTTAGTCAAATATGAGTTTTTATATTCCATCACTTAATCCTACCCAAATCAAATATAAAAAAACTAATTTCACCACAATCATAATTCTATCTCATTACTAATCCCATTTCACCTTATGCTTATTCTCACGTCACTATTAATCTCATTCAATCTATAACAGTTATCAAACGAGGCTTAAGTGTTCAAAATGCAAGTCCCCTGTCACGCCTCCAGAATTGAGGCATGTGAATCAACCACGTTAACCCAATGTAGTAAGCCAACTTATTGAAACTCTATTAAAATTTGATTTTAAGCTCAAAAATCTATTTGACTAACTATTTGAGAAAGTAATATTGAACTATATAAAACCACTTTTTCTCATGGAAACTAACTTTAAATTCATTTTCAAACATCATTTTACTGGAAAGAAATATTCCAAGTGTAAAATTTTTAAAAAAATTTCGATAGAATCACCTATATTTTTTGTATAAATCCACGGTATAATCGTATAAATAACCTGTTTGCAATTTTAACATCCAAATCCCAAAATCTCATCTCAAAATATCATATAAGGATCATATAATTACATTCATCCAACCAAAAAAAAAATCCATAAACCTCAATAAGATTACATGTTCTCATCCTACATCATTACTCAACATGCATTAAAGGTTACAATCAAATTTCCATAATGAAGTATATTTTCACATAAATCCCATGAGTTAGCCAAAAAGAGTACACTTAAAATCTTCATTTCTTCACCAACATAATGGTGCACATCAAGATGTCCTTTTAAATACTTGTGTTCTCTTCATGACCTAAAAAACATTTGTTATACGACGTCAGTCGAAACTTGTAGAATAATAACTAAGATTGATTTTAATACATAATATGTGAGGAGTGAGTGTATGGATACAATTATGCAAAATCAACAAGAACTCAAATGCATATGTCATAGTTTTCATCCACTCATGATTAAGTTAAGACGAAAATCGTTTCTCATCTATTTTCCATTTCAATATGTACGTTACTCTTTACTCTCCATCTATAAATTTAACGATTCAAGTATATATCACTCGTTTTACTTTTATTAGCTTCCAACCAACTCATCTCAATTTATTTTCATTCATCTTATATAATTTTTTTACCAAATTTCCGAGTTCATTTAAATTATTAATTAAGTTTCGAACTGATACCCGGTTTACCTCAAATTTTCTCCAATTTTTTCAAGTCATAATTTTTGTAAAAATCTCAATAATCTACATCTTTCATAATATCTCAACAATTTATTTTTTCTCATCATAATATCTTAACAATTCAAGTCAATGGTTTCAATTAAGTACCAACTTCGGGCGATAATTATAAACTCTTGTGCAATTATACTCAACTGGACCATCCAAAACCTGATATGTAACCACAAATTTTATAATTTGCCCCTAACATCTCAACAATTCAAATCAATGATTTCAATTAGGTACCGACTCCGAGCGACAATTATAAACTCTCGTGCAATTACACTCGGCCAGGTTACCCAAGACTCGATATGTGACCATAAGTTTAATAATTTACCCCAATAACCGCACTCTTTTATGATTCCCACATGGAACCGATGGATAGATCACCTATGCACACCTTTACAGGGGATTGACCTAATGGGTAGGGCATCCGATCTTGCGCAAGTTTTCAGACTTTTACCGCAGGATTAGTCAAATCGAAATTAATCTCCACACATTTTCTCGGTACTTCAATTAAACCATTTCTTACATCACATAACTTAGCCAAATAATTCAAATAAATAAATTAAATTTTCATCCATTAAACCGTAGTTTCCAGTTCCTTTCATCGAACCCACCGAATTAGTACAACATTCTATCATCAATTTGATTTTTTATTGTCATTCATTCAATCACGAGTTCAACCACAACAATTGGTGCCTCCCACCAATCTAATACATAACATATTCACTTACCTCAAAATAGGAAATGTAAACATCAATGTATAAACATCCATTATTACCATTATATGTTATCACATTATAATTAAGAAGATCTAACCAACTCATGCAACAATTCCAAGAATATAACCAAATTCCCACGTTCTACACAATTAACTCATGACTTATATCACATCCTCAAATTATAAACTTAAGACGTGAATTTGATCTTCTATTCATCAAGTCAACCAAAGTTCAAGTGATCACTTCTTTACAATAACTTGAATTAAGGTTTTTGCATAACACTTTTCATGTCTTTGGATTAAATTATAATTTTTTTTACCCACGAACCACAAATTACTGAGACTATAATTTAAATCCTCTAATTGCATACAATTAACTTATGAATTAATCCTAATTTTATGCCTGTCAATCCAAGTGTCATAACCTCATTAATTTACCCATGAATCTAATTAAAATCAAGGTTATTCTCATCAAACTCATATAATATAAATATACCATAGCTTACAAATGGAATTAATATTCTCAAATCATTTCATTAAAACACTCAACTTGGTTTGAAAGCATAATCTCAATTCTCCATCTTTCATTACATCCAAAATAACAATATTAGCTCAAATAAGCAATCAAGTAATCAAATCTCATCTTTCTATCCAATTTCATATGAGATTGATACCTTACATCAACATAAAGTTAAGTTTAAACTCAAAGTCTTCCCCAATTGTTTAAGTTAACTTTCTCTTTCTTCTTTTTTTTTTACCTAGATTTTCCCTTAAAATCCAAAGTCTTTTTACGTAAGCCGTTGTAGTCATTCTAACCGCTTGATTCAATAGTCAAAGTGTCTTTTATAATATCAAGTTAGTTCTAACCCTCAAGTTCAAGTTAATTTTCATTGAATCAATATAACTTAACCTCTTCAGCACAAATTTTGTTTACAAATTTTCAAATCTTGGAACTAAACTCTTAATCCAAACTTTAATGCACATTTCATCAAGCTAAAGCTTAAGCTTGCATTCAAATGTCTCAATTTTAATACTCCAACATCCAAGTTAGGGTTTATACACCTAAAGTTTTCAAATCTTTTAATTTAATCACCACTCTAATTCATAATCCACAAACTAATAAAGTACAAGGTTCAATTCATTCATTCATTAATTGTTCCAATCTCATGTCTATATTCAATTAACATAAAACTCCACCAAACAGTTCATGAATTTAACTAGGGTTTAATTCAATTCACAAAAAAAATTTATGGTTTAACTAAAATTCACACATATCCATAATTAATCAAAATCCTACCTCTTGGAGCATCAAGATTTGAAATTTCAACAAAATCTCCAACCCTAAGATTTTTGGCCACCACTATTTCGAATCTTTAATGGTTCAATGTGAAGATCTTGTTGCGTAGAGTGTGAATCCAAGCCGGCGATACCCAATTTGAAATATAACCCGTTCGATTTTTAGAGAGAAAGAGCTTCAAGCTCATGAGTTAGCTTTAATGGGAAAAAAAGAAGTGAGGAAGAAGATGAAGGGGACCCGACGGGTGCGTCCTCTTTTGTCTACTTTTTATTTTATTTTATCTTCTTTACATCATTCTAGAATGCCCCTTATTAATTTACTAAACACACACACACACACACACACACACACACATATATATATATACTTATAAATTTAAATCTATACCAACCGATTTTTCCTCGAATTAATTTAATTTATTTATTTTTATAAATTCATATTATATTAATAAGGGTGAATTATACTGACCTCCTCTGAGATCCATATAAATATCAACCATCTCCCTTGTAGTTTTTGAAATGTCACTAACCTCCTATCAGGTTTAGTTTTTGCATCAAATTTGTCCAACCGTTAAATTTTCGTTATTACTTAACGGAAACCACCAAAACCATCCCCAAAACCACTGCCGCCCCAAACCCACTGAAAGCTACCGCCACCCAAAATAGCCAGTCATCCACCACCACCTCTAAAAACCACCAGCCAGTTGTCCACAACAACCGCCGCCCAAAAATACCACCAGTAGTCGTTCACCACGGGTGGCGATGGTGGATCTCTCATCTCTGTAATATATATATTTATATATATATATATAAGAGACAGCGACGGAGAGAGAGAGAGAGAGAGAAAGCACGAGCAAGAGAGCTGAGGGAGAGAGACGGTAGAGACTATCAGGTCTGACGGTAACTCGCGGTGGTGGTCAGAGAGGTAACGGCGGCTGGAGACCGGAGGTGGCGCTGGCGGTGAGCAGTTGGTGGCAGTAGTGGCGTGCGGCGTGGGACGGAGAGAGAGAGAGCGGAGAAAGAAGATAGAACGAGAGAACATAGGGAGAAAGACGGTCGACCCCCACGCCGCACGCCACCGCTGCCACCAACCCCTCACCGCCACCGCCACCGCCACCTCCAGTCTCCAGCAGCTGTCACCTCTCCGACCACCATCATCGGTCACCGTCGAACTCGACGGTCTCTGCTGTCTCTCTCCCTCTGCTCTCTCACTCACTCTCTCCTCTCTCTGTTCTCTCTCTCTGTCCCTCTTTCTCTGCTCTCTCTCTCTCTCTTATATGTATATATATTACATAAATGAGAGAGCCATCACCGCCGCCCGTGGTGGATGACTGCCGGTGGTATTTTTGGGCGGCGATTATGATGGACGACCGGCGGTGATGGATTTTAGAGGTGGTGGTGGATGACTAGCAGTTTTGGGTGGCGGTAGTTTTTGGTGGGTTTGGGACGGCAATGGTTTTGGGGGTAGTTTTCGGGTGATTTTGGTAGTTTTCGTTAAGTAGTAACGAAAATTTAACAGTTAGACTAATTTGATGCAAAAACTAAACCCGATAGGAGGTTAGTGACATTTCAAAAATCACAAGAAAGGTAATTGATGTTTTCGTGAACATCAAGGGAGATCAGTGTAATTTACCCTATAAACAAATGTTCTAACCCCACAGAATTAATCACAAATTTTTATTCCGGTGTCCCAACACACACCAACCACACATAACATAATATATTATCATCAGAAATTATTTTCGGTAATTTAGTTATGTTAAAATAATTAATATTAAAATAAAAATGTACCAGGTCTCCACAATCTCCCTTTCTTAGGGAATTTCGTTCCCGAACTTTGACGCTAAATCTCATGTCAACAGTCGTTCCAATAATTATCAACGATCTCCAAAACATGTATACAAGAAATAAACATAGCTCACACCAAACGTGACCAATTCAAAACGATCTCCAACATAAAACAAAACTAATTCCCATCCAGAACAAGTTTCAAACACTTTCCACTTTTGTTCACATGGACAAAAACTCCCATTAGAATTTGTCGCAAATTAGCTTATTCTTATTTCAACATGTACATTGTAGGCTACTTTTGTAACCCAAACACACCATTAGATTGCCCTTCCATTGCTTACATTCAAATACTTGATCATTCATGGTACTCGTACTAACCAGCTATCCTTAAAATGCGATTAAATTTCATCGTACACAAGATTGTCAGCCCTAATTACTATGATTATACCACTCTTACACTTAGTGCTCAAACTCAAACCCTATGCATACACTGAAGTTGAATCCTCAACTACGTAAACATTGTTAGCACTTCTATTGTTCGAGCACAAGAACGATTGTATACACCTTTAGATCCAATAATATTCCTTTGCTAATCCTAAGCCATCAAATCATTAAGGTACATTATTCAACTCCACAACCCCCTGATTCACCTCTAAGTGTTGGGATGACATGACCATATTTATGCCCCAGATCAAAACACAAACAATTTATACCCTAAAGACACCGCTCAAGATCATTTTACACAAGAAAGTTAACAAAAGGGTACCACCACCATCATACAACTCAACTATAACAAGTTTCCAAAGGGTCCAAAACATCCTACTCTACCTAATCATAAGATTATTAGCAATGTAGCTCACCTCATGATAATAGTATACCACGCTAAGGGTTCCCAGCAAAAGGCCTAATAATCATCCATACCTTTGTAGTACCGGGATAAAACTATTACAACACTAAAATACAATAGATAACTAACACCAACACTAACTCATTAAATTACCTAAGCATGCGAACAAGTTCTATCACGTAAGAGGGTGATCAACTCTTAACTCATGAGTTTAAATTCTTAGGGTTCAACAAACACCGGGTCGCATACCCACGACCCATACCACAACCTTGGCTACAGTCTCGCTCCAACCTTATAGTTATAACTTCTATATCGTAGGAATTATAAACTTATCAATGTAAAATTCAATCTAATATTTTCTTCCCAAAGCATATTTATATACTTTCTTCTAACACTTGACATTCGAAAATCACCTAACACATAGGTCAAAATCAAAGAATATCACACCAATAAACCTTCACACACTGAGGAGAATCTTTAGAAATGACACGTCAATCTAGGTAACTAATCCAGATTTCTCATAGAAAGAATGTTGGCTAAATGTTTTTGTATTTCAAACTCCAAAATAGTTAACCGGACGCCCAAAGGCAAGTCACATCATCCCTAAGATTCAACCTCCATACCTAAATAAACACATAGTACGCGCAAGTCAATTTCAATCACAATCCCATTCAAGCACACAAAGAATGTTGTGTAATGACACACACCAATAAATAATTCTCACGTAACAGCATAATTGCTACCCACGGCTCCTAAGTATTCGAACCTAAAGCTCTGATACCATTCTGTCATGCTCCCAAAATTGAGGCATGTGAACCAACCACGTTAACCTAATATAGTAAGCCAATTTATTGAAACTCTATTAAAATTCGGTTTTAGGCTCAAAAATCCTGTTAAAAAGTTATTTGACTAACTATTTGAGAAAGTAATATTGAACTATATAAAACCAAATTTTTTTCATGGAAACTAACTTTAAATTCATTTTCAAACATCATTTGACTGGAAAGAAATATTCCAATTGTTAAATTTTTAAAACAATTTCGACAGAATCTCCTTTGTTTTTTGGATAAATCCACGGTATAACCGTATAAATAACCTGTTTGCAATTCTAACATCCAAATTCCAAAATCTCATCTCAAAATATCATATGAGGATCATATAATTACATTCATCTAACCAACAAAAAAATCTATAAACCTCAACAAGATTACATGTTCTCATCCTTCCACTTCAATACTCAACATGCATTAAATGTTACAATCAAATTTTCTTAGTGAAGTATATTTTCACATAAATCCCATAAATTAACCAAAAAGAGTACACTTAAAATCTTCATTTCTTCACCAACATAATGGTGCACATCAAGATGTCCTTTTAAATCCTTGTGTTCTCTTCTTGACCTGAAACATATTTGTTAAACATTTGTTACACTATGTGAACCGAAACTCGTAGAATAATGACTAAAATTGAGTTTAATGCATGGATATATGTGAGGGGCGAGTGTATAAATACAGTTATGCAAAATCAACAAGAACTCATGTACATATGTCATAGTTTCCATCCACTTATGATTAAGTTAAGACGAAAATCGTTTCTCATCCATTTTTCATTTAAATGAGTATATTATTCTTTACTCTCCATTTATAAATTTAAAGATTCAAGTATATCACTCATTTTACTTTTACTAGTTGCCAACCAACTCATCTCAATTTATTTTCATTCATCTTATATAGTTTCCTACCAAATTTCTGAGTTCATTTAACTTATTAATTAAGTTTCGAACCGACACCCGGTTTACCTCAATTTTCCTTCAATTTTCACAAGTCACAATTTTTGTAAATATCTCAATAATCTGCATTTCTCATAATATCCCAACAATTCATTTTTCTCATCATAATATCTCAACAATTCAAGTCAATGATTTCAATTTGGTACTAACTCTGGGCGACAATTATAAACTCTCATGCAATTACACTCGATTGGATCACCCAAGACCCGATATGTAACCACAAGTTTTATAATTTGCCCCAACAATATCTCAACAATTCAATTCAATGGTTTCAATTAGGTATCAATTTCGGGCGACAATTATAAACTCTCGTGCAATTACATTCGATCGGGCCACCCAAGACCTGATATGTAACCATAAGCTTTATAATTTTTCCCAACAACTGCACTCCTTTATGATTCTCACATGGAACTGATGGGTAAGGCACCCTGCGCACCTTTATGGAGGATTAACCCAATGGGTAGGGCATCTAATTTTGTGCAAGTTTCTAGACTTTTACCACAGGGTTAGTCAAATCCAAATTAATTTTCACATGCTATCTCGATACTTTAATTAAACCATTTCCCACATAACATAACTTAGCCAAATAATTCAAATAAATAAGTTAAATTTTCATCCATTAAACTGTAGTTTTCGATTCCTTTCATCGAACCCACTAAATTTGTCACGACCCAAAATTCAAGGTCACGTGAAAAGCCCACCAAACTACCATTTTTGTAAAAAGATAGAGTTTTACTGATAAAACAATCATCCAAAATAATATAGTATTTGGAATTTAAAAGAGATACCCAAGGTCCACTCTTAGTGCAACATGCATACCTATCTATATATGTATAATATACAACCTCAAAACTTACAAAACATGCTTTCAGAAATAGGCAACGCATATATGAATACATTTTTCTATAACAAAAAGAGAAAACTATACAACAGTCTTCCTGCCACCACGGGCACATATAAATCAACTCCATGTGATCATCAACACCTGAAAAAGGTTTTTAACAAATCTCACTACGTAAACCGAAACCCAATAGAAAGAGATTATGATGCAGTAAAGAAGGATATGCAATCACATAGTATAAGTTTAACTCAACCACACGAGTCACAAAACAGTTTTATTTCATAAAACTCTAAATTTTTCCATCATCAAAACCAATCATTTAAACAATGCAAATAACGTTTAACAGTTAAACAAAAAACAGTAACCAAAACGTTATTTTCCACTCGGATCACACACTGAGAAAAGAGAAATAAATCCTATGTACCGATTCCGCCACAAATGGACAGAGGTAACAATTATAGACTCCTGCCCATTACTTAATCCCTGAATCATTTAAGACCTGTTAGGTAATGACAAGTTCTATACGGAGCTACCACAACGTAACTACTTAATTTATGAGCCCGAAACCCGAGGGTACAAAGCACCCATCACTTAATTTACGGGAATTAACCCGAAGGTACAAAGCACCTACTCTGTGCACGTTTCTAAACTTCCACTGAGGGTAAGTCGTACCAAATATCCGTTATCCCGGTACATCTATAGAAATATTTAAAAACCAACCAGTGGCTTGACTACGAAAATATTTTCACAATTCTACATTAAATATGTATAAAGATCCATCCATTAACATAGAGTTCAAACAAAATATTTTAAAACTGAAACTCAACCCCGATGGTTAGCTCCAAGCCTCCAAAATATAATTTGTTGAAATTTTTATAAATCCACCGTTTTCAAAATCACCCATTAAAAACTAGATATATCCACAAGTCATATGATGTAATAAACCAAGAAAAGCGTAAAACATGCTTTTTATCCAAAAAATAAGATTTAAATATAAATATGACATATAATGCATTTTTAACCGGTAAAAAAAGTATATAATTGCACGTAGTACCCTTTAAAGACAACATAGTCTAGGATCCTACGTCGGTGAGTCAAAACTCGAAACGTCAAAATCCAAACCTTGTCAAAACGAGAATCTGACCGGATGGACGCGAAGCTAACAACGTGAATAATAAGGATCCACAAGCTAATTTTCAAAAACTAGGCTCGGGCACCACAAAATTCTAGAGAGAAGGCAGAGAGTTTGGAAGAAAATGGAGTTTTGAAATCAAAACAGGTGCTGGAATACTTATAGGCTCGGCCAAACAGTGCATTCAGTTGACTAAATGGCCTAAATCAGTCGACTGAAAGAGTTTTACATCTCAAAAACTCTTCTGCTGACATCACTCAATCGACTGAATCCCAATCTAGTCAACTGGATTCACCTCCCAGTTGACTGGGGAAACCCATCTAGTCGACCGAACTGCTGGGAAACGCCAGAACATGTTTTTCAACTCTAGGACCAACCAAACAAATCTTAACGAAACCCGAGATAGCATAAAACACATTTACACATGCTGTTCTACAACAATGAAGCATAAACCATTCATCGAGGATATACATATGATGAAAAGAAACACGTGAAACATGTATATATCATATAATGAAATGAAATCGAGTCTCACAGCTCTCCCCCCTTAAGAAATTTTGCCCCTGAAATTCTCTATACGCTACAAGGAAATCAACTTTGGGTATCTAACACAAATCCTAGACTCAAGCTCCCAAGTCGCTTCCTCAACCCCGTGATGAAGCTAAAGAACCTTGACATAAGCAATGGTTCTCTCTGTCAACACTTGCTCTTTCATGTCTATAATCTAAACTGGATGCTCCTCATATGTGACATCCTCATCAACCCGCAGCTCAGCCTAATCTAGAACATGTGAAGGGTCAGGCTCATACATCCAAAACATAGAAACGTGAAACACGTTGTGCACAGACGCCAACTGAGGTGGTAAAGCTAGAAGGTATGTTACCTCCTCAATCTTATCAAGGATCTCAAACGGTCCAATAAAACATGGTGATAGCTTATCGCTACGGCCGAACCTCTTTAAATCTCTGCGTGGTGAAACTTTCAGAAACATATGGTCTCCCACTACTAACTCTAATGGTCTTCTCCTCTAATTAGCATAGCTCTTCTAACAACTCTAAGCTATCACTAAACGTTAGTGGATCACGGTAATCTTCTCTGTCGTCTCTCGTACCAAGTCGGGTTCCAAAACTGTGGTCTCTCCCACATCTGTCCAACACATAGGTGGCCTAAACGGCCTACCATATAAAGCCCCATACGGTGCCATCCCAATACTAGATTGATAATTGTTGTTGTATACAAACTCTTCCAATTATAAGTGATCCTACCAAGAACCCCAAAAATCAAGTACGCAGGCTCTCAATATATCCTCCAGAATCTGTATGGTTCTCTTAGACTGACCGTCCATCTGTGGGTGAAAAGTTGTACTGATGTCAAACTCGTCCCCAAAGCCACCTAAAGACTCTGCCAAAAGCTCAATGTAAAGCGTGGGTCTCGATCAGAAACGATAGTCACAGGTACTCCGTGTAGCCGGACTATCTTATGAACATACAACCTACCCAGTCTATCCACCGAATCCCTCATACGAATGAAAAAAAAAAGTGCTAACTTCGTCAGCCTATCAACCACAACCCAAACTACATCGTGTTCCTTTGACGATCTAGGAAGTCCTGATACAAAATCCATCGTGACATTCTCCTACTTTCCTTCCGATATCGACAACGGTTATAACAACCCTGCTGACCTCTGATGTTCTGCCTTTACCTGCTGACGGGTAAGGCACCGAGAAACAAACCAGATCACATCCCTCTTCATTTTCGTCCACTAAAATTGACAGCGCAGATCATGATACATCTTCGTGCCTCTTGGATGCACTGCAAGACGTGAATGATGAAAATCATGTAGCACCTTGGCACGACACGACTCTGGTACAAACAATCTCCCTGTCAACCTCAAACTCTGATCTGGGCTCACAACCCATCCCGCAGTGTCCTTCCCACTAACAATACGATCCCTTATCATTTGAGCCTCTTAGTCTGTCTATTGAGCCGCTAGCACACGTGCAACTAATGCAGGTCGTGAAGCTACTGAAAATAAGGTCGCACCACTTCTTGTCACCCCAAGACACAGATCAAACTCACAAACATCTCTAAGCATGGCCTATTCTCGTATAGCCACAGAAGCTAACGAACCATGAGATCTCCTACGAAGAGCATCGGCCACAACATTGGCCTTCCCTGGATGGTACTGCTATTGGAGGCAAGACTGCCAAGATCTTTGTTTTTACAAACGATTAACGAAAAAAATTAACTAGACGGGCAATCACCAAAATGGGTTTCAGATAAAAACTTTTGATGAAAAATGATCAAAATTAAACCCGTGCATCCGAAGTTAATTTAGAAGAATATCTTTTTACCGATCGAATCTTCAACTAGGATTTGAATTCGAGTTGAAGCTTCTGTCAGATCTTCTACTGTAATCTCTTATGCGATTTCCAGATATAGTGTGGGCTATAATCCTCTGAGAACTCGTACCGACAGAACCAAGATAGCTTTAGTCTTAGAAGACAAGTTATGGAACTGGTTCAGTCTACCTGCACATATATAAGGCTACAGTAGGGACCTGGGGAGTAACTATGAGTAAAACTTCCAGTGGAACACAAACACGTATCAGCGGTTTTTGTAATTAAGCAAATCTCATAGCGGTATCTATAATTATGAAAAATCAGCAGCGATTTCTGTAATTTTCTTAAAACATTGAATTACAGTTCACACCATTAAAGAACTATAATTGCACTCTGACCCATAATCTCAAGACCATATACATTGAGCTCATTTTATTAAATGCTTATCATTTCTCCTCACGTTAAGATTCTTGATACTCGCCAATTAAATTTAATTACTGACAATTTAATTTAATCGGCATCTTGATATTCCTTAAGGCCTTTTGCTTAACTTATTTGACCGCCGGATAATTAAATCCACTTACAGGGTTTGGCCCGATCAAAATTTATAAGCTTTCTTAAGGGGGTATTGTCAATCCTGATTTTTCAGGATGTAGATTCCGTCAATAATTAATATTCACCATATAAATAATATCACTATTCAACTCATCGGGAATATAGATCCATATAAGATCGCATCATCTAATTAATCGAAACAACGAATATTAAATATATGCTAGTTAATAATTATTTTAAGATTAAGAGGATAAGCACTATTCATAATAACGTTGGAGTGTGAATTAATTTATATAGTCAATATAAAATTAATTACCCTAAATATCCCGTTCAATACACACAAAGTGTGCTAGCACAGAGAGTCGAAACAATAGACGATGCTATTATCTGTTCTTCGTAACCAAGACAGGTCTACTAAAACTCTATGCTACAGTCGTACCGATGGTACATCTAGTTTCATCTAAACTGTGAACATAAAACTTATATTATGTAAGAATCTAAAATTTGATCTTTTGTGTGCAAGTCGTACTCTACACACCAGATTAAATACTATATAGAATATCGGACATTCATGCATAACATTAAAGAAATGATACACATACATTGGTCATAAAGATTCTCATAAAATAAAAAATTAATTTTATTAAAAAATAAAATTAAATACTAAAATATGATTTTCAGTATACCAACCCTAACAATCTCTCACTTATACTTAAAATCATGCTGTCATACATCTGACTCTCATGCTCTCTACATGACTATCAAAAATCTTAACTGGTAAATTTTTTGTAAAAAGATCTGCAAGGTTGTCTCCTGATGTAATCTTGGTCACAGTAACATCACCTTTCTGCACAATTTCTCGTATCAGATGATACTTACGCTCAATGTGCTTGCCTTTCTTATGGACCCTTGGCTCCTTCAAGTTTGTAACTGCTCCACTATTGTCACAGTAAAGTGTAATAGCCGATTGAACTGAAGGTACCACATCTAGATCCAACAGGAAGTTCTTGAGCCAAACGGCTTCCTTGGCTTCTTTAGAAGCTACCACATACTCAGCCTCCATGGTGAAATTAGCAATGTAAGACTGCTTGATACTCCTCCAACTCATAGCTCCACCTCCTAAGGTAAACACATATCCTGAGATAAACTTACAGGAATCTCTGTCAGATTGAAATTTTGAGTTTGTGTACCCCAAAAGTACTAGACTGTCTACTTGATAAACCAACATATAATTCTTAGTCATTTTCAGATACTTGATTATATTTTTTACTATAGTCCAATGCTCCTACCCTAGGTTAGACTGATATCTGCTAACCATGCCAACGGCAAAGCAGATGTCGGGTCTAGTGCAAAACATAGCATACATGAGGCTTCCTAATATCGAATCATAAGGAACCGTCTTCATCTTCTCTATCTTATCAAGTGTCTTAGGACACTGATCTTTGGATATAGTGATTCTATGCCTGAAATGGAGAAATCTTTTCTTGAAATCCTGTATGCTAAAACGAGTAAGAATATCATCGATATATTTTGCTTGTGATAAGCCTAATACCCTTTGTTTCCGATCTTATACAAGCTTGATCCCAAGAATGTGACTAGCTTCTCCCAAATTCTTCATATCGAACTGCCCAGATAACTATACTTTAACTGTAGATAATGTCCCCACATCGTTTTCGATGAGCAAGATATCGTCTACATAAAATACTAAGAAGATCACCATGCTTTTGTCACGCTTCTTGTACACACAGGACTCATCTGGACTTTGATTAAAATCATAAGATTTAATGACTTGATCAAACTGAGTGTTCCAAGACCTCGATGCCTACTTAAGGCTATAAATAAATCTCTTAAGCTTACACAATATGTGTTCTTGGCCCTTTGCAATGAATCTGTCAGGTTGTATCATAAGATACACTCGCTAAGACTTCCATTAAGGAAAATTGTCTTGACATCCATTTGCTAGATTTCGTAATCGAAATGAGCAGAAATGGATAAGAGAATCTGGATAGAATTAAGCATGGCTACTGGCGAAAAGATTTTCTCATAATCGATCCCTTATTTTTGAGTCAACCTTTTAGCAACAATTCTAGCATTGAAGGTTTCAACATTTTCGTCTGCTCCTCTCTTCCTCTTATAGATCTACTTGCATCTAATGAATTTTATTCATTCGGGTGGTTCTACAAGTTTTCATACCTGATTGAAATACATAGATTCTATCTCTAAATTCATAACCATTTGCCAAAGATCTGCATTTTTGTCTTGAAGTGCTTCATTTTAGTTACAGGGCTCGGTATCTAGTTTTACCGGGATCCTGTCAAAAGACTCTCCCAAGAACATATACCGGTCAGGTTAATGAATAGCCCTCTCACTACGACGAGGCACTACCTGTATTTGTGTACTAACAGTAACACGCTGTGCAGAATCAAAACCCTGTGCATCAGTACCCTGTTCTTGATTTGCACCTATCTCGATAATCCTTCCACTATAACGAAGTAATGGGATATCAGTGATTTGTTCTTCCATTCTACTGGTATTTTTTCTAAGTTCTTCCAAAATAATATTGTTTTTGGGTCTGTGATCCAAAATATAATATTTTTTTAAGAATCGGGCATTGGTGCTAGCAATAACCTTATGATCCTTAGGATTATAAAACAGACCACCCTTCGTTCTCTTGGGATACTCTACAAAAAAACAAATTTCTGTCCTCGGTTCCAACGTACCCGTATTCCCTTTCAACACGTGCTGGACACCCCCAAATTCGAATGTGTTTCAGATTAGGCTTACGCCCGGTCCACAATTCTGTAGGAGTAGAAGGTACTGACTTAGAAGGTATTAAGTTCAGAATGTAAGCCGCTGTCTCTAAAGCGAGTCCCCAAAATGAATCGGGTAAATCTGAATAACTCATCATAGACCTTACCATTTTCATAAGAGTCAAATTCATTCTTTCTACTACATCATTCTACTACGGAGTGCTAGGTGCAGTTAACTGGGGTGTAATCCTCTCTGATGACAAGTAGTTCTTAAACTCTTCAAAGAGGTATTTCCTACCACGGTCAGATCGTAGTGATTTGATACTTTTATCTAGACGCTTCTCTGCTTCCGCCTTGAATTCTTTGATTTTCTCAAAGCATTCAGACTTACGGTGCATCAGGTAAATGTATCCATACTTTGAGTAGTCATCAATGAAACTGAGAAAGTATTCAAAGCCACCTCTAGCCCAGATTGTCATAGGACCACACACATCAGAACGAACCAGCTCTAACGGCTCTTTAGCTCTATAGTCTTTGGTCGAAAAGGGCCTCTTGGTCATTGTAGACACCCCAATTTGACCCCGCCCAATCTTAGGCGAATTCGATGATGAAAACAGATAGAATAGTGCCTCGATACAATCCTCGAGAAGTGATCCAAGCTCGGTATTTGAACCTGAAACCTTTAAACCAATAAAATTTTGACGAACCATCGAAACTTGCTACCCAAGTAAGGCGACTGCCAACTCTCATCATGGCGCCCACCATAGAACTTTGTAGAAACCCTAGCCAAAACTGGCGACCGCCAGCTTCTATGGTGGCGACCGCCATAGAACTTTGTCAAAACTTCCAAAAACATGGCGACTGCCAACTTGCATTGTGGCGACTGCCAACTTCAAATGGCCTGACATGTCCCAAAACGTGACAACATCTCATTGGTTGAGGAATTCTATAAATACCGTACCCCAGCATACGTTTTCAGTACGAATTTTGAGTGGGAGAGACTCTACTGATACATCGAGCGATCCCGAGTCCCGACGTCGAAGTCCTGCTAAAATACTGAGTCCCGAACCTCCAAAACCTACATTGAAGCCTACATTGCTTGGATCGCCACCCGAGGATTGGCACATCAAAGCACATTCGCCCAACTTGAGGATTTTTAAGCAATCCAGGTATCTCGCTTGGATCCCGGGTATTTTTAAACCCTATTCTCTCTCTTTTGGGGTAATTGGATTATATTTAATTTCAATTCATGTGTTCCTTTTTATTTACATAGTTAACCTTGCCATCATTTACATTACTCCATTTAATTTAGTTGCTTTAATTTTATTTAATTTAATTACTTTAATTTCTTAGTGTACACTTTCACATTAAACATATTATATTTTTTTTAATTAATTCATCAAATTAGTGCAAACATGATTTAACGATACGACTAAATAATGTCGTTATTGTTATAATATAAGCACTTACATAAAAATAGTTGTAATTGTCAATATTACACCCATCTTTTACTAGCATTCCGTTTTCTTTTATTTTCTTATACTATTAATCTAATGTTCCATTTTTTATTTTTCTTTTCTTTTTCTTTTTCTATAGTGTTAATTTGTTTTTTTTAGTACTCATTCCATCTTTCTTTTTCTTTTATTTCATTTCTCCTAAAAATCACAAAAAGTCCTTTATGCTAATTTTCTTTTCCTTTTTAAATGTAATTCTCTTCTTTTTATTTTCTTTTCTCTTTATTTTCTTTATCTCTTTTAAAACGCAAAATGTAAATAATTAAGTTTTCTTTTTCAATGGTCTAATAAATATTTTCTAACCTTTTTCTTTTAGTATAATTTTTCTTTTATGACATTTTCTTTTCCTTTAAATCTCTAAATTCTATTTGTTATAAAACTTTCATTTCATTTTCTTTGTTAACAAGCTTTCTTTTAGAATTCTTACGCATCTTTTATATTTAGTTTTTCTTTAATGTTAGTTTAGTTCATTTTGCTGATATGCATGTTTTAGTCATTTTCCTCAAAATGCATGTTTAGAATAGTCTAGCTTATTTTATAAACAATTCATGTTTAGAAAATTCTAGCATTTTCTACCATATTTTTTTTTCTTTTATGCAAATCATGATAGGTAGTTTATTTTTGTGAATATTGCATGCGGGTGTGCTCCATGTATCATTTAGTTAGAAATTGCATGCTATAGAACTTAGGACTTTATTCATTTATTTGTTCTAACTTGGAATGCTATGTACATATGTTATGTATTTTTCATATTTGATTTTGAATGTTCTCTCTTTACCTCTATTTTCTTTATTTGCATACATTTGAAAATTTTATTAAAGAACCAATGATGATTAGTAGAGGCCAACCTTACGGTTGGATGAACGGGGTGCCTAACACCTTCCCCGATTCGTACCTTAGTCCCCGAACCCTCTTTCTCTGGTTAAATGCTTTGAAGATAGTAGTCGTTTTTGTTTTTCTTAGTTTTTCTCAAAAACTAAGTGGCGACTCCATTTTCAGTAAAAGGGGGTTTTCAAAGATTGGTTTTTAAGGTGTTAAATTATTTTTCAAACATCTTTGGACTTACCTTATTTTTGACCCCTAAATCGCAAAGCCACAGTATTTTTTGGCAACTTCGCTGGGGACTGGTTTACAAAATAAAATAAGAGAGCTGGACTCAAAAGCATCATTGATTCTTACTATGCATTTCTCATTTGCATTATCGCATGCATATGTATTGTTCTTCACCCCCTGCCTGGTCGACCCGATGCACTGAACGTTAATCCGTTTCAAGAATTGTTGGGAAGACAGGCAATCCTTGCTGACTGTACGCTATCATAGGTGCAGTAAAAGAGTTTGGGCGTACTGTTTGAACACGTCCTGCACCACTCCAGGCATGGGAGGTATATACCCGTCTCTATTAAGAAGGTACCCTGTTCAAATTAACCAAAATCGGCCTTTTGCATATAGTAAACTTAGATCCCCCAATTAGGTGCTGCTAGCCCTAGTAAGATTAAGTATTTTTCTTTATTGTATGTTTTGGTTATATATTGTTCGGATTAGATTAGTTTTTCCCTAGGTTTGGCCCGGATTCTCTGTTATCCTTTGATTAAATTAGTTTTTTGCCTTCGGGTTCTTACCCGGGTTTTAATCTTCATCACGATTGGTTTTTCACACCATAGTTTTCTTTCTGAGGTCATGCCCGTGTTTCGTTTTAACATCTCTAGGGTAGTTTCTCCCCCTTCCGGGTTCCTTTCGGCTTGCTAATTCTATATCCCGTTTTGTCTAGGCTTGCTTTCTTCAAATTCTTTTCTTTTGACCTATGTGAGAAAGTTTTATTTTTCTACTGTTATGCTGCCAGTTTTCCTTTAAGAATCATAAGTTGAACTAGTCCCTTGAGGATTAGAATTGTCTCCTTGTCGGAACACCGTCCGCTTAGAAAAAACCTTTCCCCTGGAATTTGGTTGACCTATTCCCTTTGGTTCTTATCTGGGGTTGTCAGATGTTCAGTTGTTAGGCTACTGGTATGAGCCCGACAGGGGCATTATTTCAGTTTCAAGCAATTTTGGGGGTATCTGGGAGATTTGCTTACTATTATCTAAACTCTTTCGAAAAATGTCTGAAACTGGTCATTCTGCTTGTGGGATCCAGGTTTTTCTGTGGGTTACCATTGATCCAAGAAAAGCACCATCGACATGAGTTTGGGTAAGATCAGAATCGGGTAGACTTCGCAGAGTTTTCGAATCAACAGATATGGCAGAGAATGAAGTTAATTTGACAGCCCTGATGAGGGCTATTACTGAGATACAGCAGGCTGTAGAACAACAGACCCAGACCCAAGTGCAGTGCCAAGCACAGATCTGAGTGATCCAGGCCAGTATTCCCATCATGAATGGGCAACCAGATGACACGAATGAGAATGCCGAGGACTTTTGGGATGACAATCAAGTCCCTGATGGGCCACAAGTCGTTTCACCACCACTGCAGAACCCTCGACAGGTGATAGTTGAGGAAGAAAACACTGCTCAGTCTAAAGGGTCCGCATTAGTCGAGAAAATTGACCGAATGGAGAAGGTTCTTAGAAAGGCAAAAGGAATCGAAGAATATATGCTAGATGTGGGAGGGTTATGTTTATTCCTCGATCCTAAGCAACCAGAAAAATTTAAAATGCCTGACATGGAAAAGTTTGATGGAGCCGGAGATCCCAGAATTCATCTTCGAATGTATGTTGGTACCCTGTCACCAATGAGAATTGATGACCAGCTGAAAGCCCTGCTCTTCCACTGATCTCTTTTTGGGGCAGCCCAAAAATGGTTCCTTTTCCTTGATGTAGCAAAGACCAGAACTTGGGAGGACATAGCTACGGCGTTTGTCAGCCAGTACAGTTATAATGTCCAGTTCGATGTAACAACTCGGGAGTTAGAAATTAGTCGCCAAGAAAATAGGGAGTCCTTTGTTGATTTCCTAACCCGCTAGAGGGGTAAGGCTGCAAAAATGACAAACCGGCCCTCTGAGAAAGAGCAAGTCAGGATCGTAGTGAAGAATCTTCAGTCTTCCTTGAAACGTTATCTGATTACACAGCCTCTGTCCGCATTTGAGCAATTGTTTGACGCTGGAGTTCAAATAGAGGATGCAATCCAGTCTGGGGACGTTGAAAGAGTTGAGCCGAGCTAGAAACCACCAAGAAGGACCTTCCCCATAACCAACCAAAATCCATCCGCTGCTCGCTCTGGTGAGGTGAACCTTTTAAATTCTTCTTCTTCCACCCATCCAACAAACAACCTCCAGCAGTTAGACAATGGCCAATAGTAACAAAAATCGAGGAGGGTCATCACCCCCCTCAATATTTCTTTATCCACCGCCCTGAATCGACGCGTCAAAAAGGGGCTCATCAAGCCATTGGACCCTATGCCTGTCCCTGATCCACTTCCTTTGAGGTATAATGCCTCCCAATACTGTGCCTTCCACCAAGGCCATGGGAATTCAACTGACAAGTGTATGAGGCTCCGCCATGAGATCCAGAATCTCATTGACAGCAAAGTGATCCCTCCTCCATTAGCTACCCCAAAGCCGAATGTTATTACTAACCCGCTGTCAAATCATGCCAGGTAGGCTAGGATAAATTACATGTCTTTAGGAGAATCAGAGGACCCGAGTCAACATATCTGCTCAGCACACCTACCCAGCCCTCATGTTCCAATAACTAAGAACCAAGCAGTATGCTCGTTCATGGTGCTTAGGGGCAGCCAAGAAAGAATGGAGAAATGGAATGATAATGCCTGGGATTGGTATCGACCGATGATCCAAATCTACCAACAGGAAGGGGAGCGCAGCGAGGTAGATGACTGGCCATTGGATTACCCTACTCGACCTTATGGGTTCGATCATGTACTCGATAGAATCACCCTTTCCCAACTTTTTGAGGCAGAAGTGTACGTCGATGAAATGCAGTCCTACTGGCTAGTTAAGATTGTGTTGAATTCTGATTGGATCGAATGGACTGATTTTTAGGCCGCTCATGAGCAGCAAGTAAACTTCATCGAATAAGATATCTGGGAAGAGGTTGACAACACATGGGCTATCGAAGATGATCAGAAAAGAAGGGAAAGGACAGTCGTTAGTGACCTAAATAATTTGTGAGCGTTTGAAATTCCTCTGCACGTAAACGAAGTAAGACAGACTGGTAATGTGGTGCCAGGGTTATGGGACCTCGAAGACGGCGTGGAACACCTAATTAGAAGTGGACGACATTTTAAGCCAGCTCGGCTAGAGAAGGGATAGCCAAGTGGAAAAAGGAAAGAGATAGAGCAAGAGGAGGAAGATGATGCCGTATTGAGACAGTTGAAAAAGATACAAGCCAACATCAGCATTTGGGGGCTACTGATGGCCTCGCATAAACACATACAAGTTGTGCAGAAAGTTTTGAGTAAAACTAGTGTCCCGATAGATGCAACCCCTGAGCAGCTTATTGGACTTATTCAACCAGCCGTCGAGCCAAGAGTCGTTGCCTTCTCCGATAAGGATCTACCCGTCAAAGGAAAAAGTCACAATAAGCCGCTTTACATCACTGTTAAATGCCTAGAAAAGTGGGTCCCAGTAACCCTTATTGATAATGGATCTGTTTTGAATGTCTGTCCGTTGAGAACAGCCGTCTGCTTAGGGATGAGGCCAGACCAGTTCACTCCCTGCAATCAAGGAGTGCGAGCCTATGACAACATGAGAAGGGATGTACTGGGACTGGTGTCATTTGCCGTTTCAGTAGGACCTCTAGAAACCTCAGTTGAGTTTCACGTGCTAGATGTGCCGATCTCCTTTAATCTGCTGTTGGGCAGGCCGTGGCTACATGACCCGAACGTTCAGGCAGTACCGTCTACCCTTCACCAGAAACTAAAATTAATAAAGGATGGGGCAGTTTTAACCATTCACAGAGAGGACAGTATTCACCCTCCGAAAGGATGGGAGGGCATAACTCTGCTAGAAGTCCAACATAGTGAAGATGATGTGTTGCTTAGTGGTTTTTGGTTTGATGAAGTACAGGCTGTTCAGACACTGATGAATGAGGAAGAAAGGTATGTCAACCCGAAGGCTGTAACCATGATGAGAAAAATGTCCTTCTTCCCCGGTATGGGATTAGGGCGCAAGCAGCAGGGGATCCCGGAACCCATTCAGGTATTGTCGACTTCGCACCATTTTGGTTTTGGGTATGAGCCAACAGAAGAAGATCTGGAAGGGCCTAGAAAGGGACAAAAGGCCAATTATTCTGGGATACTCAATGGATACTTCGTCAAAGAAGGGAAAGATTTTCCTTATTGTGGCTTTCCAGAACCGTGGATTGACAAAGAAATCAATCAAAAGCTGCCTGGATTGGAGATCTTTTTCAGCCACCAGTTGTCCGACACAGAGGAGAAAGAAACAATGAAAGGAGAGAAGAAAGAAAAGAAGGTTCAGAAAGAGGATTAGGCTGACAAACTCGATGGTACCGACCTGGGAATGCTATTCAACGAGAAGATGACTCAACTGCGTATAATTGAATCGGACTGTTTCATGATGGGCTTTAGCGCACCGGCAGATTGCACCAAGCTCATCGTCAACGCGGCCATAAAGGAAGTAAAGAATTGGTTCATCGAGTCTTCTGATATACAGATCATCTATCATGAGTCCAAGTTTGAGTCGGAGTCTGTAGTTGAGGGCACATCTGTTGATGCCCCTCTATCTGCTTTTACCATCAAGTTTGTAATTTCTATCGTTCTTAATGAAATAGACGAGGTTTTCGATTACTTTGTTTTGTTTGATTTATTTCATATGCCTTCCGATAATTTTGAATTCGACGGGAATATCCCCAAAGAAATAAAACTTTTAATAAAAAGAGAAGAAGAAATGCGTGCCCAACCAATAATTGAAGAAAATTTATCAATAAATCTGGGTGATGAGACTAACCCACAAAATGTTCAAATTGGCTTTTCTTTATCCTTAGCTGAATGAGAACAATTAATAACTTTATTAAAATAATTCGAAGATGTGTTTGCATGGTCTTATGAGGATATGCTCGAAATTGATCCTGACATCGTCCAGCACCATATCTCTCTATACCCTGATGCTAAACTAGTCAAACAAAAACTAAGATGAATTCGGCCAGAATGGGCTATGAAGATCAAAGAAGAAGTTGCCAAACAGATCAACGCTGGATTCCTAATGGTAACTGAGTATCCAAAGTGGGTAGCCAATATAGTGTCAGTTTTAAAGAAGGACGGTCGTATCCGGGTCTGCGTGGATTTCTGGGATCTCAACAAGGCTAGCCCAAAAGATGATTTTCCATTGCCACACATCGACGTCTTGGTAGACAGTACGGCGGGGAACGCCTTGCTGTCATTCATGGATGGCTTCTCCGGGTACAACCAGATTCTGATGGATCCTGAAGACAGAGAAAGACGACATTCACCACACCTTGGGGCACCTATTGTTACCGTGTTATGCCATTTGGCATGAAGAATGCCGGGACAACCTATCAAAGGGCTGCCACTACCTTATTGCATGATATGATACATAAGGAGGTTGAAGTGTACGTGGACAACGTCATAGTCAAGTCTAAGGATCGGGATGGCCACATTACAACACTACAAAAATTCTTCGAGAGGATTCAAAAATATAAGATGCGGCTTAACCCACAGAAATGTGCATTTGGAGTCACCACCGAAAAAATGCTTGGATTTATGATCACCCAACGGGGAATCGAAATCGACCCCTCAAAGATCAAAGAAATTTTGGAAATGCCTCCTCCGAGGACCGAATGAGAAGTCAGGGGCTTTCTGGGGAAGATTCAATTCATCAGCTGATTCATCGCAAAATTAACTACTACCTGCGAGCCGCTCTTCAGTCTGTTGAAGAAGGGAGTTAAATTTGAATGGGATTACAAATGTCAAGATGCCTTCGATGCCGTACGTCAATATCTGCAAAATCCACTTGTTCTAGCTCCCCTCGAACTTGATAGGCCACTGATCCTCTATTTGTCAGTGACCGATTCAACTATGGGATACATGCTTGCACAAGAAGGAGAAACCAGAATCGAAAAGGCCGTCTACTACTTAAGCAAGAAGATGACCAGGTTAAAAATATGGTACACACCGCTGGAGAAGACAAGTTGGGCCTTGGTTTGGGCTTCCCGAAAACTGAGGCATTACATGCTGTCTGTCTTACACAGTGAACATCATCTTTCGGATGGACCCGTTGAAGTATCTATTTGAAAAGCCAGCACTGACAGGAATGCTGGCCCGATGGCTACTGTTACTATCTGAATTTGATCTTCGGTATGCCACCCAGAAGTCAGTAAAAAGGCAGAGTAGTGGCAGAATTCCTGGCCGACCAACCAGTTGAAGGGGATGAAGACACGAAATTCTAATTTCCCGACGAACAGCTAATGAAAGTTGGGGATGACAAATGGACTCTATATTTTGATGGTGCATCCAATCAATATGGCTATGG
>JAULJZ010155567.1:0-28568 GCA_032270985.1 Heliamphora pulchella | reverse complement strand
ACACACCGTGATCGTCGTAGTGCGTCCGGGACATACGTGAGAAGGTTGCAAGGTCGTCTTCAACGTATTCGGGACTTTTTAAAATTTTTCGACAAGTTTCATAAAGGTATAATGTTATTAAGATTAATATTGTTCTCGATTTTCATAAAAAACGCATACGTCATTTTTTACGATCACAACGACGGTTCATAATTTTTTTCCGCTCCAATATTAACACACACCCACAGTGTAATCTCACATACACACATACCCTCACAGCTTTAAGAAAACGCAGCTTCATGCATAGGAGGAAAACAATGGATGCTCGGTGGTGGTGGCTCGTGGTGGTACTAGTGGTGAGGGTATATATATATATATATATATATATATATATTGACAGAGAGAGAGATAGAGAATAAACCAAGAGAGAACGGTGGTCACCGAAGGCTGGCAGAACATCAACGAGTGGAAGTGCTGGTGGTGGTGGCTGGCATTGCCGGCGGCAGCAGGTAGCCGGTGGTTGGTTGCACGGTGGTGGAGGGCAGGCGCTGTAGCACCTTCTTCTTCCCCTGATTTGCAAATGAAGCTTCAAAGCTTCAGTTTCTATAATCAGAAGCTATGTGTGCATAAATATATATAATATGTATAGTATATGTATAATATATGTGTGTATGGCGGTTGGGAACAACAGCTGTCCACAGATGTCTCTTTTTTTTAAACGCACGTGATACAATGAACTTGTCCAAAGATACTTCATAAAATTTTGATGTAAAATTTTTAATTCAAAAAAAATCTAAAAATTTAAGTATAAATTTTTAATGTATTTTCATGAATTATTGTATAAGTAGAATCATCACTAGGGTTTTCTATCTATTTACTATTTCTTGTCGCGGTTTAACGATTACACTGTAAAAATTTAAATTCTGAAAATTCTTACAAATTCAAACTAGTCTTTTAATGTTATTGTGTGATTTATCATAAAGTTAGAATTTGTAGAAAAATTTTCTAACCACACAATACATTTTTATCTTAAATTTAACCTTTTATTAAATATAAATTCTAGAACTTAGACCTTAAAATTAAGTCTAAGGTTTTGTTAGAAATTCTATTAAATTCTAGAACTTAGCCTCCAGGCGGCAACAATAAGCAAACAATTAATAAAAACATTACTGGAAAATGTCCATCACCAAACTCCATTCACCCTGAATCTCCATATTAGTCTGAGAGATAGGTACTCTCCTCAGGAAGGAGAGCCTCTCTCTTATCATCGCAGAGATATCCTTAAGCACACCCTTCCAACCCTTCTTCTTGCCCTGAAACTTTTTAAGATTACACTCCTTCCAAATACAATAAACTAAGATGGAAAGCACCAATCTCTTAACACTAGCACTCAGGGATTTACCAACCACCTTAGTAGCAAAAGAATCCTTCCAAGCCATCCAAGAACCCTCAGTCCAACTGATCCTACTCTTGGTTAAAACTCTAGTCCAGATAGCCTTGACAAAGGGACATGCAAAGAAAAGATGATCATGCGACTCGACTGCACCGGGGTAAAAACAACAACTACCATCACACTCAAGCCCAAACATCTTAAGCCGATCCCTTGTACTAAGGCAACCCCTCACAGCAACCCACAGGATAAAGCTAACTCTAGGAATGTAATGTTTAAACCACACCAACTTACTCCATAGCAGCACTGGCTTATAGACGCAAATCTCCTCCCAGAAAGGAGATTTGGGAGGAAGTGGACCTCCCTCTGCATCTCCAAAAGATCTATTGTAACAGCAGAAGGCCACTTCCATTGGTTTCCATCCACAATCTGGTTAACCTTAGCAAACAGATCAAACCCAGAATCGTACACAATTCGCTGCCCCTTAACCTCAACCAAAGAGCCCCAAGGGTGCTAAGGGTTCAACCACAAAAACGTATTATCGCCATTACCAATCACATAGTGAATGAAGCGCTTTACCATCGGTCTAAGCTGAAGGAGTTTCCTCTAACTCCAAAAGGCCAATTGCGGGATCTTGACTGCCCAAAAGGAGTTACCACGAAGAATATTGGATTAATCCACATACGCCACAGGGATACATCACCGCCAGTTAACAGGAACCAAATATACTTAGCAACCATAGCTTTATTCCATATAACCAAGGATTTAATCCCAAGGCCACCCTCTTTTCGAGGGACACACACCTCCTCCCGGGCAACTTTTGAGTCCGAGGACTTTATCTCAAGACCACTCCACAAAAAGGCCCTAAGCAAACTCTCAACCTGATGAAACACTTTTTTAGGCAAAATAAATAAAGAGGACTAGTAAACCTGCATGGAGAACAGGATAGAGCTAATCAATTGGATTCTACCAGCACAAGAATGAAATTTACTCGTCCACACCTTAATCCTACTAGCGATCCTGTCAATGAGAGGCTTACAATCTTGATATGCAAGCTTGGTAGAGATAAGGGGAACCCCTAGGTACCTAACGGGAAGAGAACCCTCACAAAAATCAAGAACATCCAAAATCTCCTACTTTAAAACACTATCAACCCTCGAGAAGTAAATGCCACTTTTTTTAGGGCTGGGGGAGAGGCCAGACAGCCTCTGGAACCCATCCAGAACCTGGCGAATAACTCTCCCAAATTTAACATCCTCTTTTGAGAAGACCATAAGGTCATCAGCAAAGCACAGATGAACAATCTTATTCTTACCACGATGCCAATGATAATTAAAAGGAATCTCCTGCGTATGCTTAACAAACATCCCAGCCAGAACCTCCATGGCCATCACGAAAAGATAAGGGGATAAGGGGTCCCCTTGCCGAAGCCCCTTTTGCCCCCAAAAGAAACCATTAAGCTCACCATTAATACAAATAGAAAAATTAGGGGACGTAATACATTCCTTGATCCTATTGACCATTCTCTCCGAGAACCCCATGCATCTAAGAACCCTAACCATAAAATCTCAATGCACATTATCATAGGCTTTCATAATGTCAACTTTAAGAGCACACCTAGGACCATGGCTTTCCTTGTGATAGTCTCTCAGGAGCTCCTGGGGAAGAAAAATATTATTTGCAATCCGCCGCCCCTTAACAAAAGCTGATTGAGCAGGAGAGATGTTCTCAACCAATGAGTCCTTGATCCTATTAGCATTGATTTTAAAAATGCATTTGTAGATAGTATTACAGCAGAAAATTGGCTTATACTCCTTAATGGATGAGGAGTTAAGGACTTTAGGAATCAACACAATAAGGGTAGTGTTAATTTCCCGAAGGATATGGCCAGAATCAAAGAAACTTTTAATCGCCTTAGTAACATCATGACCCACCACATCTTTATTTATGCCTCCCAGAGTTTCATCCCCCAGAGGGTTTAACAGGATTGTTTCCTCTCCTCTATGAGTAGATATTTAATTAATAAATTAAATAATTAATAAAAAATAACCCATGTGAAGATGGAGGGTACTGTGCAGACTCAGTACATAATTGCATGGTGTTCATACGAGATGCTATCCGGCAAGGAGTCTTCTAGCCTATGACATAGTCATTCTCCCAGAAGAATACATTGTTCAGTTAACCACGGAGATCATCTCCATGAATGATGTCGTGATTGGTCGTAATGGGATATTTGGGGTCCCACATAAAGAACTCAATGTATCAATAATTAAATAAATGGAATGAATTTAGTTTCAGTTTCATCTTACTATGTTATTTTACAATACCGTCGCATGATAACGTTACCCCCTCATCAATTGAAGTATTGTATCCTTCCCTCCCAACGCCAATGGGTTGGGCAGAGCAAATGTCAAAATTTATTCTGCATATGTTCATATATTTAATAAATTAAATATATAGAGAAAAAAAATAATTAACATATTTATTTATGCCTCGCAGAGTTTCATCCCTCGGAGGGTTTAACAAGATTGTTTTCTCCCTCTATGACTAGATATTTAATTAATAAATTAAATAATTAATAAAAAAATAAAATATAACTAACATCTTTATTTATGCTTGCAGAGTTTCATTCCCCGGAGGGTTGTTTTTCCTCCTCAATTGATATTTAATAATAAATTAAATAATTAATAAAAAAATAAAAAAAAATTAACATCTTTATTTATACCTCGCAGAGTTTCATCCCCTGGAGGGTTTAACATAGTTGTTTTCCCCCCTCAATTGATATTTAATAATAAATTAAATAATTAATAGAAAAAATAAAAAAAAATTAGCATCTTTATTTATGCATCGCAGAGTTTCATCCCCCGAAGGGTTTAACAGGGTTAATTCTCCCCCTTTATAGACATTTAATAAATTAAATAATTAATAAAAAAATAAAAAAACGTAATAGTTCCTCCCACATCGAAATTGTGAATTCCAAACTTCACATGGTAAAGGACATCCAAGTCCCATCATTTCCTCCATGGGAATCTAAAGAAGACTTGTTTCACTTGATTTTCAACAAGTAAATAGTAATTGTCCATTGAACTGTTTTATTTTTAATTTCCAATGGCAATTCCAATTTTATGTAATGGAAGATAGCTGGCACAGACAAATTAAAAATCAAACGAGATGTTCGGAAATGTTATCAGCACATTTAATCACTCACATTTAACAATATTAATAGACATTTTCATTAATAAATTCAAAGATTACATTGTGATCTGTCCACTTTTTGAATAGTGGTTCAAGACTAATATCATTGTAATATGACATATTATCGTTACACAAAACAATACAAGGAATACTCCCTGGACATCTTGTTTTTTAACGATATTTTTTATTAACAATATAATCTTTTTGTACTCCCAAGAGTTCCTTTTTATGTGGTAAAAATTTAAAAGCTAAATCATCTACAATATTATATAATACATGTGGATTATATGTAGAAAAATTCACCGCGCTACAAAAGTAATTATGTAGTCCTAAGCTCCTTGCCCATGAAGTCTTCCCAGATTTAGATGGTCCTTCAAGGATTAAGCTTAGGGGGCGATTCGGCTTCATCTCCGGTTCCTAAAATTGATAACACGTCAGGATCTGTCGTTTCTATAATTATTCTATTTTTAGTATGCTCAGTAGTTTCTTGGTGCATATAGTGAACGTCTTGTATGGCTTGTGAGTCGTTGAAGAATAAGTGTAATAGATTTCTACTTATGCATAGGACATTGTTGTTAGCCCAGTTCCTAATGCTCTGTGGGGCATTAGGGAAACACGTATATTTTGGTAAATAGATAACCGGTGGCTTTGGTCATTGTTGATTAGCTGCGTATTCCAAGTTACGTAGTTGGGTTACCCATATAAACGGTTGTTGAGCTTGTACTCTGAATAAGAAGTCAGATTTTGAAGTAGATTCAGCCAGGATAGTTGTCCAGATGGCATCTCTAGTCTTCTTTGGACTTCGCCTTGTTGCCTTGAGGACTCCCTTGTCAATGAAATTTCCTTCCTTTGCTATGTAGTCTGCCACATGAGTATCAGAACGTGGTACTTGTATGTTTGGATGGAAAGACTTATTCACCACAAGTGGGTCTTTGATGTCACAGTGTGTGGGAGTTGTGATGTTGATTCATTTCTCCATTTGCAGAAGGATGTGGAGGTGTGGCTCATTGTCCTGGTGGGTTTCTATAGTAGGCGTTATATATGTAGGGTTGTATGGTAGGAAGAGGGACCAGATGTTGTTTAGTATAAATTGTGCAATTAAATTGTACTGAGGATATGTTAGGAAGCGAGATTTTCCTTGAACTCTGAAAGAAATGAAAGGTCTGGCCATATTTATGGATGTTCTCACTTAGGGGTTTTGGCTTTACTATATGGCTATCAACTGAGAAGAATGAAAATGAGAATACTTTCTTATAAACTTTCCATTATGGGCATCCCTGTAATTGTTAAGGGGGGAAAACCTAATATAATATTACAAGTTTTCCCCTTGCGCGCCTTTAGGCACACCACGTGGCCGACAACATCACGTGGGTGACGTCATAAAGTAGGTGGGCCCCATAGGATAATGATTATATTATGAAATATTATATCCCACCTGTACGTAGTGGAGGACAGCTGGCACCGACAAGATTTAAAAGCAAATAGTAAAAAGTACACTACAAATTTAAGCGGGAGGAACAATTATGTTTTCTTATTTTTTTATTAATTATTTAATTTATTAAATATCTATTAATGGAGGGGATCAACCCTGTTAAACCCTCCGGAGGATGAAACTCTACGAGGCATAAATAAAGATGTTAATTTTTTTTTATTAATTATTTAATTTATTATTAAATATCAATTAGAGAGGAAAACAACCCTGTTAAACTCTTCGGGGGATGAAACTCTGCGAGACATAAATAAAGATGTTAATTTTTTTTATTTTTTATTAATTATTTAATTTATTATTAAATATCAATTGAGGAGAGAAAATAACCCTGTTAAACCCTCTGAGGGATGAAACTCTACGAGGCATAAATAAATATGTTAGTTATATTTTATTTTTTATTAATTATTTAATTTATTAATTAAATATCTACTCATAGAGGGGGGAAACAACCCTGTTAAACCCTACGGGGGATGAAACTCTGCGGGGCATAAATAAAGATATTAATTATTTTTTTCTCTATATATTTAATTTATTAAATATATGAACATATGCAAAATAAATATTGACATTTACTCTGGCCAACCCATTGGCGTTGGGAAGGAATGATACAATACTTCAATTGATGAGGGGGTAACATTATCATACGATGGTATTATAAAATAACACAGTAAGATGAAACTGAAACTAAATTCATTCCATTTATTTAATCATTGATATATTGGGTTCTTTATGTGGGACCCCAAATATCCCATTACGACCAATCATGACATCGTTCACGGAGATGGTCTCCGTGGTTAACTGAACAATGCATTCTTCTGGGAGAATGACTATGTCATAGGTTGAGAAGACTCCTCGACGGATAGCATCTCGTACGACCACCATGCAATCATGTACTGAGTCTGCATAGTACCCTCCATCTTCACGTGGGTTATTATTTGTACTGAAGGCAATGTCCTCCATTACCTTATGGGGCAGCTCCCCTTTTTAACACCACCCGCTCACAGTCTCCTCTGTCCAACAGCCGACGAAAGAAGAATCCAAGATGGTGGGTGTGACAATCCGGTACGTATTTATTTTATTTTGTTGATCTTTGCTTTCGGTTAAATATTATGGTGTGACAAAATTAGAGTATGCATTTTAATAATATGGAGGATCGTGGACGGACTAATGAGTTTTGGAATAATCCTAAGATACAGAATAATGATTAATATTAACAACATAATTATGAAAAAAAAAATTAATGAGATAACAAGAGTGAGGTTGGAGATTTGAGTTTAATTTAAGAGAAATTACTGAGATTCAAGTTCAGGAATCACCGCTCGAACGGGCTATTGGGATGAGTATGAAAAATTCTCAAGCCTTAGAGAATATTTGGGAGAATGTATTATATATATATTATATATATACACTTGTACACCACGTGAGACCATCCTCCCCTTCTATTATTTCTTTTTTTCTCTCTCTCTCTCTCTCTCTCTCTTGAGAGAAAACCCACCCAAATCCTCAAACCCTAACTTTCCACCACTCAAATTGAAGATGGAGGCGTGATTAGGAGAAATCAAGGAGAAATACCAAGTTTTGAAGCAAGGAGATTGAAGATAAAGTCTTGGAAGAGCAAGGAAACCCAACTTCCAAATCCTAGGAGAGAGATTTGAAGAAATCAAAAGCTTTCGAGCAAATTCGAGGTAGAATTTAGATTTCCTCACATGTCTTTCGTAGATTTGAGTTGATATTTTATTTATATATGTAAAAATTGGGTCAATTGCATGCTCAATGATCATATTGGTAAGTTTGTGTGTGGGTTAGGTTGATTCTTGTAAAAATGAAGGTTTTTGGGGAGTGATTACCCATGAAATTTGATGATTTGAATCTAGTGTTTTGAGGTTTGAATCTAGTGTTTTTGGTTTAAAATTAAAGATTTGAGGCATTTTTGAAGTGGGTTATGTGTTTGGTTGTTTGAAGCTCAAAACAGGGGCAAATCTGGATTTCTCTCGGGTGCCAACACGCTCGAGCGGAGCCCTGTCCGCTCGAACGCTCACATGGCAAAAGGTTGGGTGCTCGAGCGCCCGACGTCCGCTCGAGCGGACTGACTGCGCAGGGCCAGCTTTGTTCGATCATATCTCCCTCATCCGGACTCCGAATTGGGTCGTTCTTGTACTCAAATCGAAGCCCCGAAAGTCCTCTTTCCAACAAGACTACTCTCACAAAAATAAATTTATTTTGTAGAAAAATTTATGATCAAAATAGTGTGGGTATGTCAAAATTTCAAAACTATTTTTCATCCGTTTTTAGCCGAATGTTTTGGAAAAATATATTTTCATTCATGTTAGCCCTTTTTACTAAATTCCTAGTCTCTTGAGCTTGTGGCACATTTATAGATATATTTAAATTGAGTTGGGATGTATGCATTGGACCTGTTGATTGAGTCTATGTTACACTAAACGTGATTTCAAATTGATATATGTATATGTATACTTGATGGGTGTATTCTTTTTTTAAATTGAGGTGATCCTCTTGAAATCAACCTTGTATTATGGGTATGTGATAATATTGTGATCTATGAGAAATTGGCAATAATGTGATTAATGAGAAACTATGCAACGAAAGTTGGAAAATGAGAATTTGAATACTGAAAGTTGTGATGATAACTTTGGGTTGAGAATTATAATGATATAGTATGGTAATAAGTGGGAGAGGAACCATTTATGGGTTGGACTCTCGATTTGTAAAAACGAATCCATTTAACCTAAAATGAACCAAACAAATTTATGTGGAATAACTTGGGCTAGCGGCTCCGCGGTGAAAGACCGAAAACTTTCGCAAGATAGGGACCACATGCCCACGGGTTAGCCCCCGAAATGTGGTATTGTGTCGTGGTGGGTTATAGAGCTATCTATTACCCAATAACTTCGCGTAGCCCATTGAGATTAATAGGGAGGGGTTTCTATAAACTGCACCCGACATCGGTCCATTAGAGGTGACACAGTTTTGTGAGAATACGAAATGAAAATGAAGGATTGATAAATGGTAAAGAAATGAACAAATGGAGACAAACCTGGGTGTGCATGAGTATATATGTATGAAAAGAAACAATTTTGTGAAAATGTGCATTTTTACTTGGTTACACCGATCACACCTCACAAATCATGCATTAGATATAAGTTAATCTTTATCCTACGAGCTTCGGCTCATGTATATGTATCAAACACATTTCAGGTTCCGAAGAGCGGGGTGATAACAAGGCTATGGACGCTTTGGGAAAGAATAAAGAATGGGAGACATGATTCCTTTGTTTATTCATTTTGTTGTATATAAGATGATGAAAGGGATGTAATGAATATGATAGTTAACATTGAATGTATGTTATCTCAAACTCCTTGGGATGAATCGGGAAATGTAATTTTGGAACTTGGTTTATTCTATGTAACTTTTGAATGATTTATACTATGTACAACATTTTCTTATGTCTCGAGATTTTATCTGTGGATAGAATTTATGTATGGCATGTTTTGAGTTTAGTTCACAGACCCGGTTTTGGGCCGTGACAGTGGGCATCCCACTTCAGTGCCCACGTGTACATTCCATGTGGAGCACCTGAGACTATTTCTCCCAGCATTTCCTCCTTCCGAAAAAAGAAGTATTCATGCAAAGACTCCACATAATGTTGAAAATAATTTCACTTTATCTCACAACAGAGGTCAGTAGGCAGATGAGTAAAGATCTCTCCAAATCGAGGATTCATTGTTATGGGAGAACTATTCTCTACGAGACTCCATTTATAGTGATCAATGACTACTATTAAGGGTCACATCTGTGTATGAAAATTATAAAATCAATTTATGTGACATCTATAAATTTGCTTTAATAAAGCAATATATTCTTTTTATTTTAACTTCAGAATCCTAGATTAATAGTGAGGAATATTAACATCGGATGCCTTCTATATCAGAAATACCACTTGAAAAAAGGAAACATAATCATGTAAGACGTCTGGCAATATATGTAGAATATAGGAAATATGCCTCTACGAGGATAACAGTGGGTGAAATAATATATTTAAATATAAATAGTATCCTGCGTAAGGAGAAAGCTTCCCCTTTTATACAATTCCACATGTGAAGTGGAACCCACGTTTCCCACTTTCCACTTAATACATTTAGTTTTTACTTTTTACTTTTTACTTTTTCGGTGACAGCTGTTCACCACTACATAAATATGAATATAATATTCAGAGACCTCAATACCCCCTTTAAAATTCAAAATAATAGTGGGCAAAGTATTCCCTCTTAAAACTATAGTGTACTTTTTACTATTTGCTTTTAAATCTTGTCGGTGCCAGCTGTCCTCCACTACGTACAGGTGGGATATAATATTCTATAATATAATCATTACCCTGTGGGGCTCACTACTTTATGACGTCACTCACCTGAGGGGACAACCGCTTAGTTATAAACCCCTCTAAATCACTAGTGCCGATCCTATCACTATTAGAGTCAGTACCAAGAAAGCTCTGGTAGTAGCCAACAATGTGATTAGAAATATGGTGCTTCTCAGTATGAACCACCCCATCCTCACCCGTAACAGAAGTAATACGAGACCTATTACGTTGGAAATTAACAGACTTGAAAAAGAATTTGGAATTCTAATCCCTTAGATTGAGCCATTGGATCCTGGATTTTTGTTTCAAAAAACTTTCCTCAGCCAGGACAAGTTCAACAAAGGATTTATAAGCCTCCATCTCCATATCAAACAGGGTAGAATCACTAGGGGCCATGTCAAGTCTAAGCTGGAGGTCCTCAAGGAACGCCCTCTGGTTAGCCACACGATTAGAGATATCACTGTACGAGTCCTTATTCATCTTTTTAAGCTACACTTTCAACAACCTCAAATTTTGACAAACCGTATACATGCCTGACCCAACAACAGACAACAAAGGTGCACCAAACATCCTTCACCAGGGGGGGGTACATTTAGGGCTCTTAGCCCAGAAATCAAAATACTTGAACGGCTTTCTAGACTTAATTCTACCAAAATCAATCAGGATATCAATTCTAGCATAGTCCGAGATACCAGGAGGACCAAAGAAGGCACTAGACTGTAACAAAGAGATAATCCATGCTTCATTAACAAAAGCACGATCGATCTTAGATTTGATAAAACTATCCCCCTGCTGGTTATTAGACCAAGTAAAGTGGATCCCACTATACCTAAGGTCATCTAACTTAGCCTCATACAAACATTTATTAAAGTCATCCATATGTGCAGGCCATTTCTCGTACCCCCAACACGCTTATTAGGGTGGCGAATAGCATTAAAATCCCCCAGAACCAACCAGGGAGAATTAGTCAGGCTAAGAGCAAGGGAGACAAGTTAATGCCAAAGACTAACTCTCTCCACATAAGTATTAAGCTCATACACAAAAGTAATCTAAAAAGAAGTTTTATCTTCCAAAAAAGTGGCCTTCCCATGAATCCATTGGTCCCCAAAATCAGTTGCTTGGAAATTAACAAAAATAGGGTCCCAGCAATCCCAAATGCACCCCAAAATACCAAAATCATAGTTATTTACAAAATTCCAAGAAGGAAAGGTTTTTTCAAAAATCAAACCAGCCTTATCCTTTTTAATCCTAGTTTCATTTAAAGCAAGCAATCTAACTTAGGAAGGCCTAACAAAAAATTTTAATTCATTTTGTTTAAAAACACTGTTCAAGCCCCGGATATTCCAAGAAGTAATAGACATAAAAAGAGTTAGGTAGGTAACCTTTTCTTTTACTTCTTGCTACTGTTCACCTTCCTTGGCCCTGAACCTTTTGGAGAAGACGAGGTCGGCACTTGCTCTCTGGTCATCTAACGGGGTAAGAGGCTCGGCTTCAGTACCTTGCCCCACAACTAAGACTGGTTCCATATCCAGGGAAAATTTGCTACGGGTTAGAAGAGACCGACCGACCATATCTGTAATTCCACTCTCAATAATGGGAGGAGAAGGGGCCGCCACCTGCTCAAAACACGGTTGGGTGGATTCAACCGGTTGCTTAAAGGAGGGGGGTTTGCCAACGTCCCCAGGCTTCGAAACTTGCCTAGGTAAAGCCTCACAGCGAACCAAATTTGAGGATGAAGGAATGTGTGATGCCTCGTCCTCCAGGCACGTCGAGACATATATAAATATAAATAAAGGAATATTCTAGCCATTCATTTATATTTACATACGTTAGTTATTACATCATAAATGAATTCTAAACCTTTCAAAAGTACATAAGTATTACAGTTCCACAAAGAAATTTCAACAATTACACTAATCACGAGAAATCTGAATATAAAAACGAAAGCAGAAGCTTCAACTCTCCAGAATGTATCAGCTGGATCCACATGCTCTTGGAACTCACCCTGTTCTTCGAACTCTTCTTCTTCCTCTGGGATTACTTCCTTCAAGAACTCCTCCTCATCTGTGGCACGAATGCTATGAGCCAAAACCCAGAAGCAAAACACTCTAACCTTCTAACTAATCTCAAAGCACAAAATTCTCCACAACACATACCATATAACACCCAGTACAGTTTATAGTCAAGAAGATAGACAAATTTATGACAGGGTAGCAGATAAGTAAATAAGCATGCGTATATGAGGTGTCGTGTATGAAATGCATATGCCCAACCCAAAATGTACCCAGATTATAACAGGAATTCCACGCCGGGAATCACCAGATTAGACTTCATTGGACAAAGTGATCATCAAAGCCATCATTGCGCCTCGTTGTGAATAGTAACCACGTCGCCTGGCTTCATGCCACAGCTATTTTACTCAATGGCAACAGCGTGGGGGCCGGCCACCCAATTATTCAGCCACCCTTATTCGGGACCGACAATTATGTGCGCACACAACCCACCTTAAGATGCGTGATGCGCCGATGTCAACCCAAAGTCTAAGAGGATTCAAGAAACATTCACATTATGCAAAGTACCAATATGAGAAATTTAGAACCGCTCAAACTAGGCTCTCTCCGGACTTACCCAAAGTCCAAGCCATCGAAACCAGAATTGCTAGCGACGAACCCATGGTGCCCAACAATATTCATAAACCATTTCTATAACACCGTGGACGCACCCAGGTGTACAAACCAAAATCATTTCCAACACCGGGGATGCACCCAGGGTGTATAAACCAAAATCATTTTCGAAAATGGCAACCAGGGACGCCCTAAACTCAGAACCAAGAAGAATGATCTCAACATAGCCCATCCCAACAACGGTTTGCACAAATGGACTCCAATATGCCAGGATGCAAGTGACAATGTCAATAATGTATGATATGAATCTCAAAAACATTCATCTATCGCATGGCAAGATTCATGGTATCATGCGCAAAACATAAGGTATACGTATGTGAAGCACAAGTTACAATTCTCAAGATATGATTCAATATAACGGCAGGGGTTCTAGATCATCATATATTCACTTGAAACACTAATCAACTAATTCAAATAAGTCATCATACAGAAACTCGGGTCTCATAGCAAAGGGTGCTCGAATCACACTTAACAACTTTTACGGCCAAAACCAAGTATTAAATTAATATAGGCAACAAAGTTTTGGGGCATCTAAACTTGGAACTAAGTTATGATTTTTAAACACCATTTAGATAAAAATATATCCTACAATTCTCATATTTAACACCAAGGTCAAATCTTAAGGCAAAAGGGGTGAACATTTTATCCTAAGTAAAAACGGTTAAGCACTTTCTCCATATTTTACCCAAAATTATGCTTCTATTTCTCTTGGTTTTGGGGTATCAAATGAAGTCCAAATGAGCCCATTTTTTATTATTTCTATTTTAACAAGTTCCCTACAAGTTTCATGTTTAAAGCTAAGGGTAGTTGTTTGAAACAAGTTAGACTTTTTGGCCAATTTAAAAAGTAGGTTTTGTCAGCCGCCAAAACTCAGCAGAGCCAGTTTTGGACAGATGGTTTAAAACGGTTTTGGGGTATCATCCCAAGGCTTTAAGGTCTTATTTTTTGGCATAAAATACATCAATATATTAGCCAAAAATTTCATGTAGACCACTGTTGTAATAGATCACTAAAAATAGGGGTGTTGAGCCATATAACAATATGTGACAGAATGTTTCTCGAGGGCTGAAAATCAACAGATACTTTCAAAGGGGTTTTGACCTATCAAACCTTAATATTTTGTTCCAAAATTTGGTGGGTATATGACTATACAAGTTTTCTACAACTTTTATGTTTTTACCAAGGTTCGGATCACACTCTAAATTAGGGTTCTCAAATCAGTAATGTTGACTGGTCAGAAAATGACACACTTTAGTAAAATTGCAATATCTGGAGTTCTAGTTATGAAAATGAGTTGAAACTAACTTTGGATGAAAGATAACACAAGAATATAACTCTGGATATAAAAATAATTCTTAGATCAATTTTATACATTGAGTTATGGTATTTCAAATCTCAGGGCAGAAATATCAAAGTTCTAGAAAATCAAGCCTCTTAGGGTTTAGGTCCTCTACTTATGTTATGTCAAGTTTTTGTTCCATTTTTTTCCATGCTTGTGATTTTAAATTTAATATCAAGGCTCCCGCACACTTAAAGATCATCAAACTCAAGGATAACAACATGCAATAACATCTCATAACATTCATAAACATAACAGCCCCTAAATTCCAACTACGACGCCTTTTCGGTTTGATTTTGGTTCTTGATTTTTGAGGGGCTTAAGGGGTGTGTTGGGTGGATGTTAGATATAAGGTTTAGAGGTTTTACTTATTTACTTTGAGAGATCAAAAGATGGTGGAGGATGGATTAGGACTTAACTTTAAAACCATGGTTTCCAAAGACCCCACTTTTTGGATCCCTCCTTCTTCTTCTTTCTTCTCTCAAACCCTCAAGAACACTCAACCCACTCTTTCTCTCTCTATATGCACGAAATTTTGAAGGGTAGAAGAGGTGTTTGGGCTTAGTTTAAATAGGAGGAGGATATGGAACACATGGGGGACAAGAAGTATATAGGAAACTTCCTTTTTCTTCATTCCATTAAATGTGATTTTGAGTTTGATTTGAGTTGATGTGAGTTTTGATGGTTATAATTCAGATTTGGTGAAGCTAAAAGTAGCAAAGGGGCTGATTGGGCGACAAAAAATCTTATTCCCATCAATCAAGGGGTTTGTCTCGATTTTCGTGCCCCTATTGTGCAAGAAAATGCATTAAAAGTTAATTTGATATATCTTTTTGTTGTCTTTTCCTACTGAGACCTTTTATATTAATATGTTTATGATAAATATATTATTTTCATGTATAATCATAGTTTTCATAGTAATTGATTAAATAGATGTAGTCTTTTAAGTCAAATTAAGTTATTTTGACGACATAGTACTTTTTGACTTATTTTATTGTGTATGAACTTTAATAATAATTTGTTTGCTTTTTTTGACTTATAACACTACATTATTAGATATATTACTTGTCCAACAAGTTTGGGATCAGCATAATGCTTTATTTAAAGCATTTCTCATCTTTTAATGTTAAAAAGAAGAAAAAAGTCACTTTTTGGCACATCCTCCAAGGTGGTCGGCCACTAAGGGGTATTTTTGGCATTGTTAATGTTATTTTGTCTTTTACTACATAATTGTACTTAAATCCTTGATTTAGGATATCCATATGTCAAAATTTGAGTTTTTAAGGCTTTTTGCTATACTAGGGGCAAAACGGTCATTTCACCCTATTTGTGAGAATTTTTTATTTTTAATTTATTATTTCATGATATTTAATTCATTTAGAATGTTAAAAAACTCTTCGGGTATTATGGTTTTATTTCCTGTGTTCTAGATCTTTTTAGGTTTTTCGGGCCGAACTTAGGGTTTTCGATTCGAGTTAGGGTTTTGAACTATTTCTGTGTTCTATGGTCTCATGGACTACCTGTCATTAACACTAGGGTTGGAGTAGGGTCATTACATGGGTCGTTATCAATAGAGTTGTTACAAATATGGTATGTACCGGGTCGTTACAAAATGTCCACTACATAATCAACAGGCTTAGGGATTTCATCCCTACATCAACCTCTTTTCCTTTTCCTACCCAAACCCATTCATTAGGGCCTACAGTAGTTTTATGAAGTTTACAATGCTTCAGGTCATGCCCAAAAGCCTTGCAATGCTCACAGATTGCCAGGAGGCCTTGGTATTCCACGCCCAGAAGAACAGTCTCCCCCTCACATTTGACGTTAATAGAGTGCTTCAAGGGCTTGGTTGCATCAATTTCAATACATACTCGGGCATACGAGATCCTTGGTTTATAATCAGTAGCTTTATCCAGATACAAAGGTACCCCGAAGACACTAGCTATACGACTCAAGCATTTGAAATTCCAGAATTCAAGAGGAAGATCATATAGTTTAACCCAAATAGGGATTTTAGAAATAGCTTCCTTCGTAAATTTCAGCCGTTTTTTCTAGCGATGTAGGATAATAAGCTTCCATGAAAAATGCCAAGGGCCTCGCTCCATCACAGAATTGATAGCATCAATCTTGTTGAACTTAAAAATAAAGAAACCTCTATCATTGCCAAGAACATCAACTAAACCATCCTGGCGCCAAAGAGAACGGGCAGTAGCTCTCACAAGACCAAAGGCTAAGGGAGAATCAAGAAAATACCCAACAAGGAAATCTTCCCAAACTTTATCATCAACATAGGAACTATCTATAGTTACCTCATCTTGCTGTAGCTCGTCAATCTCCACAAACTCTAGGGAAGCACCAGAACTACGGTTGGTGAGGAGGGAAGCCCACGATTTAGGCTTAGGCAAATCATCGAACACCTGGTGGGCGATCTCCTTGTCCAGGCCAGATTCTCCCAAACCATTTGTACCCTTATAGCTAGAATCTTCTGCGACAACATAAGCCCAAGATTTTGGGACATCTCAGAAGTCCCAACGACCCCAGATCTACCACCACCTCTATCCCGAAAGGTAGAGCGACCCCAACCCCGACTGTCATAAAGCCCTGACCGACCCCCTCGTCCACGCATTGAACGCCCAAGGTATGGGTCATGAATAGAATCCCCTGGGTCAACAGAAGCCCCTCTATACTGTCGGTTGGCCGTCTCCATAGATGAAGTACCCACAGTAACAGGCCCAACCACGACGTCAACCTGAGAACGGCCCTCCTTATAAGCAATAGCCTCCTTAATGCGATCAATACTCTGTTTCGCCAAACCCTTATCGATTTGTGCCGCTCGTAACAACAACTCAAGGTGGTCAATACCACCCTCTTCCTCACTGTCGACACTAGCTTCCCCCACTTGTTCAGACATATCATCACCTACCCGGGAAATTGGAGGAGAAGCTTTAGCCGGGCTAAGCCCCTTAAGACGCCTCATACGGGCCTTTAGGGCTTCATACATTTCTATTGTGAACGGCTTCAGACCCTGTTGAACATTGTAGACTTCATCCTCTATCATTTCTTTCACATTAGACTGCACGGATTGCACTTTATTGACTTCAGAGAAGATCTCACTGAGTTTCGGCGAGGATCGTAACCTTCTCAAGGACGACGAGGCAAAGCAACTATTGCCTTGCTTCGCAGCAAGATTCATGGTGGACAAGGGGGAAGACTCCCCTGAATCGAAACTAATCATCTCCAAAGAAGGGGAAACCCTAGATCGGGATGGAACCCCAGCCGTCGGATGGGAGCTTTCTTGAACGGGGATAGACTCCCCTGAACTCGAATTCGCCATGGCGACACAAGAAGAAAACTATTACGGGTGAGAAAGCCCTAGTACGAGAGCTTAGAGGCCATTGCAACCAGGAAACGCAAATCACACAATACGTCACACCTTAAACCGCACATAGTTGTGCGCGGTAATTTCCTGTCCGGACTAAGACCCCTTTCTTGAATCCCTCCTCTTTCTTCTTCTTCTTCTTCTTCTTCTTTCTTCTCTCAAACTCCTATGGACCCTCAAGAACCACTAAAATCTGGTCTTTCTCCCTCTCTATCCACTGAAATATTCAAGGGGAAGAAGGTGTTTGGGCTTGACTTATATAGAAAGTGCTAGGGAACAAGGTAATTTATATTTTTTTGTACTTCTTTCTTTCCTTCACATGGCTCATTTAATGTAGTTCAAGTTGTTAGGGGGAAAAATCAGATTTTTGGGAAGCTAAACACAGCTAGGGATCATTTTGGGGGGATAAAAATTTGATCCCCCATCAATCAAGAGATTTTGCATTGGTTTGCGAGCTCTTTTGTGTAAAAAATACATTAAAAGTTAATTTGATGTATCTTTTTGGTGTATATTCCTATTGAGACCTATTATTTTAGTATGTTTATGGTACATATAGTATTTTCATGTATTATCGTAGTTTTTATAGTAATTGATTAAATAGATGTAGTCTTTTAAGTCAAATTAAGCTATTTTGGTAATATATGACTTTTTGACTTATTTTGTTGTGTATGAACTTTAATAATAATTTTTTTGCTTTTGTTGACCTAAAACACTATATTATTATGTATATTACTTGTCCAACAAGTATTGGATTATCATAATACTTAATTTAATACATTTCTCATCATTTTAAGCTAAAAAGAAAGTAAAAAGTTACTTTTTTGCACTCTTCCCAAGGTGGTCGGCCACTAAGGGGTATTTTTGATATTTTTGACGTTATTTTGTCTTTTATCATTTAATTGTACTTAAATATTTGATTTAGGGTATCTATGTGCCAAAATTTAGATTTTTAAGGCTTTTTGCTGTATTAGGGGCAAAACGGTCATTTTACCCTATTTATGAGAATTTTTTATTTTTAATTCATTATTTCATGATATTTATTTCATTTAAAATGTTAGGAGATTCTCCGGGTATTAAGGTTTTGTTGCCTGTATTTTAGACATTTTTAGGGTTTTTAGGCTAAACTTAGGGTTTTCGGTTCGAGTTAAGATTTTTTGAACCTCTTCCGTTTTCTATGATCTCATGGACTATCCGTCACTAATACTAGGGTTTGGACTGGGTCTTTACACGGGTCATTATCAACCGGGTTGTTACAACTAAGCTCTGTATCGGATCGTTATATATAACTTTGACTTTTTATCCTTAATATTAGGATTTTAATATATACTTGTATAGTTCTCACTTCTTGAGCTTAAAAAGGTTAAACGGTCGGACCGGTTCTTCTTACTGAACTTAGATTGAGATTTTATTTCTTTTGATATGCTCTTTCTTTTCTATTCGTATCTTGAGTTTGGATTGTTACAATATACCCTCCTTTAAGAAATTTCGTTCTCGAAATTTACGTACTTTACTCGAATAAGCGTGGATATTTCTCATGATAAGACTTTAAAGCCATCATTCATTCTAATAACTTACAACACACGATCCTATTCAACAATTCAAAATGCCATTAAATGCTAGCACTCACCCTTAAAAGATACAATAACTCAAAGCTTTTGTGGACCAACACTCACCCTTACCGGGCTTACACACACCCTCACAGGGCAAAACTCCTTTAGATTAATCATACCCTTCCATGGTGGTGTCTTTAAGAACACACGGTCCCCCACTACAAATTCCAGGTCGCGTCTCTAATTATGTGCACAACTCTTTTGCCTATCTTGCGATTACTTCAATCTCTCTTGGATCAACTTAATCTTGTCAGTGAAAATTTTTACTATCTCGGGTCCAAGTAACTTTCTCTCTTCTACTTCTTCCCAACAAATTGGGCTTCGACATTTCTTGTTGTACAACACTTCATAAGGAGTCATCCCTATAGTTGACTGAAAACTATTGTTATATGCGAACTCGTCGGCGACAAATGTTTCTCCCAACTTCCAGCAAAGTCTATAACGCATGCTCTAAGCACATCTTCCAAGGTCTGAATTGTCCTCTCCGATTGACCGTCAGTCTGCGGATGAAAAACCATGCTAATCTTTAGAGTAGTCTCCCATGCTTCTTGTAAGCTTGGCCAACACCTGGACATAAAACGTGGGTCTCTGTCTGATACTATAGAAATTGGTACTCCGTGTAGCCTAACGATCTCATCAATATAAAGTCATGCAAACCGATCGATAGAAAACGTCATCCTTATTGGTAGGTAGTGAGCTGACTTCGTCAACCTATCCACAATTACTCAAATAGCATCATTCCCCTTGGGTGTTCGAGAGAGCCTGATTACGAAATATATGGTAATATGTTCCCACTTCCACTCGGGTACAAGTAACGATTGTAATAATTCTGTTAGCTTCTAGTGTTCAATCTTAACTTGCTACCATACTAAACATCTTGTCACGAAATTCTCTACATCCTTCTTCATCCCACTCCACCAATATATTTGCTTTAAGTCTCTATACAACTTCGTGCTTCCTAGGTGCATGGTGTATGTTGAGTTATGCGCTTCATCTAAGATCTGCCTCCTCAACTCCCCATTATTGGGCACATACAATCTGTGACCGAATCACAACAAGTCATTTCGAACTTCAAATTCTGTCTTCCCCTTAGCTATTATTTTTGCCCTTATCTTGTCCAATTGATTATCCACCAATTGAGCTGCTCAAATTTGATCTAAAAAGGTTAGTCTTACGCTCAGAGTTGCTAATAGGCCTCTATTCTTTCCTATGGCAAGGTGGGTTCTAAGCGTTCACGTTTCAAAAAATGTACCAGCTCCTACAGCTCATAGATGCGCTATTTTTCCCTAATGGATTTCGACTTTGGGCATCCGCTACGACGTTAGCCTTCCCCAGATGATAGTGAATCCTACAGTCATAATCCTTAATTAACTCCATCCATTTCCTTGACCTCAAGTTCAGCTCTTTCTAGGTATAAATATACATCAAACTCTGATGATCGATAAAGATCTCACAAGGGATGTCGTACAAATATTGTCTCCATATCTTGAGCGCGAAGACGATTGCAGCTAACTCTAGATTGTGGGTAGGGTAATTCTTTTCATGAGGTTTTAATTGTCTGGACATATAGGCGATAACCTTCCCGTGTTGCATCAAAATGTAACCCAAACCTTAATGTGACGCGTCATTATAAATAACAATGCCCTTGGGCTGACGGAAGGGTAAGTACAGGTGCTGACACCAATTTGAACTTCAATTCTTAAAAACTTCGTTCGCATCCATTGGACCATTCAAACTTGACATTCTTCTGAGTTAACCGAGTCAAGAGCTTCGCAATCAGGAAAAAGTCCCAAATAAAACACCGGTAATAACTAGCTAGCCCCAAAAAGCTTTGTATCTCAGTCACGGTAGTTAGCCTTTTCCAATTGACTATTGCTTCCACATTCATTGGGTCCACTTGTATTCTCCCTCCAGATATAACATGCCCTGCTACACCACTCGATCCAACCAAAACTCACACTTTTTGAATTTTTCATACAACTAGTGCTTCCTTAGGATCTACAAAGAAATCTTTAAATGTTCCCTCTGTTCCTCCTCACTCCGAGAATATACCCGAATGTCATCAATGAACACAATCACGAATTGGTCTAGAAAGCTTCTAATCTTTACCACTTGACCATAGGTGGGTAGCTACAAAGCTGTCACTTTTCCTCTCAATGCCGACTCAAGTCCCCACTCGAACTTTCTGGTCTTAAAATGTTTATCAAGGGCCATGGTTGGGGCATAGCATCTCAGCTTGCCAAACCGATTGGCATATTGTGTCACGGTCAGCATTCCTTGTCTCAGGCTTAGAAACTCCTGGACCATGTCTTGTTTTGAGGTGGCGGAAAAGTACTTCTCCAGGAATAGCTCTGCAAAACGAGCCCAAGTGAGGGTTATTATATCCATAGTAGTTAGGGTCATCTCCTACCAATAATCGGCTTCACTTTTTAATTGAAACATTGCCAAAGCAACCTTATCACCACAGTTCTCAATATTCATAATGTTCATCATCTTGTTAATTTATCTCAACCACCCCTCTACAAGACGTGGGGTGGCATCACCATTAAAAGCTGGAGGTCTTTTTCTACGAAATTCTGATAGTACCCATGCTCGGTCATGTTGGATTCTTGGTAGTTGGGGGTTCATGTTTGTCGCTAGGTTACGCAACGCTTGTGCCAATTCTCCTATTCTGGGATCTCAATTATTTTCTTCATGAGGTAGGTCGTGTGCAAAAACTTTCGGTATCTCGTGTTGATTACCCCTTCCTTTACCTCTACGTCCTGCCATTCTATAAAGGAAAGGGACACATATCTTACTCATTTGTTCATCAAGTTGGATACTTAGGTGCCTACAACATTATTGCGCATATAATAACACAAAAAAGGATCACACACATGTAACGCAAAGATATTGCATTAAAATTTTCATGGAAGGATTGCAAGATTGAAACTAACTCCAATGATACTAGTCATAGAGTGCTACAAAGCAAAAAAGGAAAGAAAACATAACATGTTCCTACTCCAAGAATAACCCCGGGTAACACCTATGAACAAGGGTTTCTACATCTCAAGTTATCTCAGTGATTCCATAGCACTCCTAGTGGACTTTACAATACCACGTGTTAGATGAGAGTGGATCCATCATCTCCCGATCCGAGATGATGATAGGGGTTTCAGTGCAAGTTTCTACGTTGTCAAAGTCCAAGTACCCATCAGCGTGGAAGATCCTACGTTTATTCTAAGGTCTCTGGCATCTTAGGTAGGCTTATAGAATAGCATCTCCAACTCATGCAGCAAAACCTGAGGGTACCGCGAGCTGGTAAGTAGAGGGACTCAGACGTCGAAATATGGTGGCAGGTCCAAAGTAGTAATGGGCGCCCACATGCATCTTCCATGCGCACCTTACCAAAAGGGCGACTAAGACATGAACTTGGATACTCATTGGGAAAAAGATGGATGTTCTGGTGTTCCTCCATCCAGGTTCGATGAATTCCTCTCCAACTTCTTATAGTGGGTTAAGTATCTTTCATGTCTTTAGCCATGGCGGTTTCTACCGGGACATCAATAGGGGCTATCAAAAATGTCCATGCCAGAGGCTCCACCATTAAAGGTTCTTCTTTTGGATCGTACTCATCCAGATCTAATTCAAAATTAAGGTCAGAAAGCCAATCGTTCTCCATAGGGTGAGAGTCGCTATCAGACATCTATAGCATAACACATATAAGACTTAAAGCATTAGAAATGGCTTTAAAAACTTTTTTAGTATGGACATGATATAAATAGTTACAATAACACGTAAATATTACAAATAGAACCTAGTTCTACCCATTACTCAAGTCCACAAGGGTGTCGTAACCTAAGTTCTGATACCAAGTTGTGATGCCCCGATTTTCGGAGACATCTTAAGTTACAAAAGAATGTTTTTCCTTAATTACTTGTGAGAAAATAACTTATATTTTTTTAAAATAACTATACCGATTCAAATAGATAAGTCAAAACAAAGAAACTTTAACATAACAATAAAAGTTATATTTCTAATATTACAAAAAGAACTTTCCAAGTTTGAAAGTTAAAATTACATTCAACGGGTCAATTATAAAATTCTTCTAACATCTCTACAGCTTCTTCGATGTTGGTTGGAATCCAAGGCTCCTCCACTCTCCCTAATACGGCTTTCGCTGCATATTATCTTCACCTAGCATTAAATGCCATGAGTTGTAAGGCTCAGAAGGAACAACTACAACCCTATTAACCTATCCTTAACACATATAATTACAAGAATAAAATTAGACATATAAGGAGAGATAGACAGTTATAGTATCAACTAAACTCATAAGATTCCAACTTTGTTCACAAGTGTTCTTCGTCCATTGTATAAAAGAGAGGATTTTTCGATTCTCACCAAGAGAATCCATTCCAAGACATTACCACATTTCCTCAATAGGCACTCACCTCCATAGTACCATTACGTTTCCATCCACTATGTTCTCGGCCATTATGGTCACCGCTGCCAACGCTCTCGGACAATACTTTTTGTATGTGGATAACTACGCGTGCGATTTACCGTAGATCTTGTTCCTGCCCATACTAAATGTATGCGAATTGTGACTACCGCGGATCTAGACACAGCTCGACTCAAGATATAGTATGGCTCATGACATAAATGAACCTTTCCTCAACAAGACTCCTCCACACAAAACCTAACCCATGTCAAAACCTAGTTTCCATTTTAAAAAGACGTTGTTCGTTCGAAGTTCATGGTTTTGTTCTCTATATGTGTTCTTTGTCAACTAATCATGCTCTTAACACAGGGTATCTAACAACTCTTAAATATGCTTCACATGCTATAAAAACAAAAAAAGACTTATGCATGGTAATTTAAAGGCATATCACAACAAATCACTCACTTGAACAATACCCAACATTATAAATAAAAAAAGTCAGCTTTGAAACGGTCCTACCATAAAATACTCTTAAAATAATAAAACACAGTAATTTGTTACGAAACATAATGCGGTGATAGATATACATGTTAGACACAAGTTTCATAAAGGAAACTAAGCTGTGGAGAGTTCCTACGGAGAGGCAAAAATTCGTTGAATAGAAAAGGTTAAAAAATGACATTGTTTGGTAAAAATGAATTTTTGAAAAAATTGTTTGGTCAAATTACTCCACCTAAATTTTAAATGAAAGATAACTCAAAAATCTAGTTTTGGACATAAAATTTGATCTGAGGGAATGTTTCTGATATTTTATAAAAATCGACAAAATAAACTATTTTTCTGCAACTTAGGCGTAAAAGCGTAAAAATTTTTCTTGGGGAACTTAAGACCTTTCTAGGTCCTACAAAAAATCACACATGCTAAAAACAATTTCAAGAACCTCTAGTAAAAATAGGTTTGGAAAAAAAACCGTTTCCTTTCTCTAAAAATTTGGGTACGGCTCAAAAGCAACTTTTTTTTTTATTTTTCTTCGGTAAATTTTTTTTATTTTTCTTATTTAACTTTAGATTATGGGTCCATTTATGAGATAATCACTTAAAAACAATAGAACTATAGAGGACTAAATATACATATAACATATTTAGTTAATTCACACTACTAGAAAACAGTTAAAACATCACGCTTTATACGTATAATTATAAAGTTATAATCACGCTTTTTCAAGCGTGGTTTATGGGGGTGTACTATAAAATCAAAACTTTCCATCACATTTTTTGCGGGTGATTAAAAACATAAAAAAAATGTGATTAAAAATAGAATTAGTGTGATTGTTAAAATCTTAAAATCTCGGTTTTGTATTATCAATCACACTTTTTGTGCGTGGAAAAAACTGAATAGTGTGATTAAAAATAATAAAAAGCGTGATTAAAAATAACAAAAAGCGTGAATAAAAATAACCAAAAGCGTGATTAAAAATAAAATTAGTGTGATTGTTAAGTCGATTTCACATTATCGACCACACTTTTTGTGCGTGATAAAAACTAAAAAAGTGATTAAAAAAAGTGTGATTAAAAATAACCTCTGCGCACCAGCTCGCACCTAATGTTATTTCGAGTCTTTTTTCACCTATGATAGCCCTGTCAACTAATACAATTCCTGACTCACCAATTCTAACTAGTTTCAAATCTAAGTTTCTACATATTTAGTTCTATCATATCTACAAAGCATAAACGTGAAACATAAAAATCAATTATAAAAGGGCGTTTTCAGTAGAATAAACTCCAAGTTTCAAACACGAGACAATAAAACAAACTACTATGACTGTAATAAAAGAATTTATTAAATTTTCAAATAAATATATTCATATGACACGCAATAATCTTTTGATCAATTGTACCAAATTAAAAAAAAATTCTAATAATTTAAAATTTGTTACAATACAAACTGGGAGAATTCTTGCTAAAGAAAGGAACAGCAATTCCAACAAATCTTTTACTTGAACTAGTGTTGAGAAGAACAATACTAGCTACACTCTGTAATCTGCAAGTCAGTCCAATTCACAAGATAGAATTAGCAGGGAATAAAAAAATAGTAAGCAAGTTGTTAAAAATTTGAAAAAATAAATAATTATTATAACCCCAAAATCATATATTCTCATCTCGGACCAGAAAGTTAGAAGCCTAATACACAAATTGTCACGACCTCAATCCTGATACGTGTGATCCCCACATTATAACTGTTCTCCCTATGACTAGAACTTCTCTTATGATATTCTCTCAAATTCTTTAACTCATTTTAAAAGGAAAAACTCCCAAATTTATAAAATAATCTAAGTATAAAATTTATAAATTTTGGCAAAGTTTTTTCTATTTTTCGGACTATCCCAAACTTCCGAAAACCTATTAAATTCAAATAACAATCTATACTCAGACACAGTCTGGATTTCAACTCACAATCACAATACAAATTAATTAATGACTACTATTTTCACATCAATATATTTTCTTCTTTCAACTCTATCCAATACTCAACACAATTACTATTACTCTAGAAAATAAAAAACATCAACAAAACTGTAAACTAATCAAAACATTTCTTTTTGAAATTTTGGTCACACAAATTAAGAAATAGAAAGATTTCAAACAAGAAGATTGATAATTCAGTGTCAAAATTCTCATCACCTTACCTTGGCAAACTTCAAAAACACTTATTATCCAACCCATTTGTTTGTCTATAACCTACACAAAGAAAAAGGGGGAAAAAGCTTTTGATGGGAAACCTTTTTGTGCTCACAATTCATTTTTGACCGAAGAAATGAAACAAAGAAAACCATATAGACCCAAACAAACCAAATAGACCCAAAAAAACCAAATAAACCCAAACATACATCACACCTCCATGTAAGTCTTAATTGATTGCCAAGCCCAAAATTGTGGCTCTCTCTCACTTCCACAACATTTTTAGTAATCAGATAATTTAAAACTGATGCCCATCTTAGTGCTCCTCCATTACTTGTTTGCTCCATAGCCATGGCTCAAAATTTGGAGAACTCTAAGAGGAATCGAATTTGAAATCTAGAAGAATCTAAATAGGTAAAATTCATTGTTACACAATTAGGTTCATAAAATAATGCTTAATTCTCACCAGAATCCTGTCCAGGGATTTCTCCCTAATCCTGGCAACCTCAGCCCTTCTCTTTTTTTAACACAAAAAACATCACAACATTGATAACTCCGAAATAAAACTATTTAGAATCCACAAATCAATTTTGAAAACAGAAACACATACCAAGATCATGCTCTTGCTTGAAGGAACTTTTTGCCATCTACCCTGTAAACACACTCATAAAATTCATACTTTAGTTTCCCATATAGACATACAATTTAAAATCTGGGGAAAAAAACCAAATAGCCATACAAAAAAAACAACTTGCTTACACAAGTAACAATAAGGAGGGAGAGAAGTGCATGCCCCACAAATATTATAAAAAATATAAAAATAAAAAATTTTGCTTAGGTCATGTTAACAAGATGGGAAGTTTCCTCTTGTCTATATAAAACCATCCAAGAGAGGGAGAAATAGAAGAATCACAAATTAACTAGATTCAAAATACATAAGAGACAAGAAGATGCAAAATCTACATTTAACTAGATTCCACATTCATGGATTGAAACAATTTACAAAAAAAAAAAAAAAAGAGTAATTCGGTACCTGCTGTTCCAATGACTACTGTTGGTAGAGCCATGAAGAAATCTTCCACAATTATTGGTAGAGCCATGAAATCCAAGTGAAATCTGTCCCAAGGTTGTATGTTGCAGAACTAGTAACTTTTTGTAAATAAATTGGTCCATGGTGAATTCTATGCTTTCAGACCCAACAGAGCAATCCAATACTTATTTCAAGCATATGTTGTACCATATGAAGAATTGGCGAAAATGTTCAGTACAAAAATAAGCCACATACAATAGAATCTATTTAGAAACGAATTAGCATTAAAATATGTATAATTGGAATAAATATTATTAAAAACACACTTATGTGCGTTTGATGCAGATTGCAGGCCAATCAGGCATTTAACCAGTCTTCTTTTCTCTTTTGAGTCAAGTTCTTAAAATAGGACAGGAAATCAGGGGTTTTCTATGTATCACTTCTTTAAAATAATTACCGTAATATAAAGAAAGAAAGTGAATCCATTCAGAGAATGAGATTCTAAGAGCCACAAGAGCCAAACTACCGTAATATAAAGAAAGCAGTTATGTCTTCGGAACCTTCAGACAGTACACTGACACGACGATGGAAGAGGGACGATCGACGCGACAGTGGAAAAGGAAGACGAAGGATGCATGCAACGGAGAAATAGGAAGACGAACAATGGAAGAGAATGGCGCTGTGGGCTGTTCCGTCTTGGGGTGTGTGTGTGTGTGTGTGTGTGTGTGTGTGTGTAAAATTGAGAAATTAACATAATCAGAGCACATGAGAATCATGAATAGAGATTGGATGTGTTCATGAGAGGGATTTACCGCAATAGCAACCAATGACAATGGCAAAATTAGCGGCGTAAATCACAGAAATGTTTGCGAGGCCATGAGTTTTGCAGTGTTTTGATAGTGTTAGGATTGGTATATTGAAAATCATGTTTTTAGTATTTAATTTTATTTAATAAAATTAATTTTTTATTTTATGAGAATCTTTATGAGTAATG
>JAULJZ010155556.1:0-28577 GCA_032270985.1 Heliamphora pulchella | reverse complement strand
TGGGGGGGGGATTGTTGGCTTTATGGGGGCCAGAATCTCCCTTAAGGGACTCGCTGATACGTGGGGGGTCCCCCTCCCCGTGTCATCGGGACTGACCGCCCATCCTGCCGGTGCGCCATGTGTGCACTGCGAAGCCCCTCAGGCCCACCCGCAGCACGTATAGACGCGGGGCTTTGCGCTGTCATGAGTATAAAAAAATAAAGTTGCGCCTTCACCACCACCTGCGAGTTTTGGTGAGATGGTCAGCGCTTAATCCTGACACATTTACTAGTTTAAAAATATAAAATTTCTTATTCCTCATTTGTGCAAATGAAAAGATTATTATTTTTATTGTGAAAATAAGAATTTCTCATTTTTATTTTTTATTTTTATTTTTTTATAATTTTCGTATTCAATATAGATCCCTACAAGAGGGTCATAAAAATAAAAATACTATTAAATAAAAATATATGTACTAAAAGTTATATAATTTTAAATTTTAAAAATGCAAACTAATTGCATAAAAGTGTTTTATCTCTCTTCTTTAATTGCATAAATGTTAAGTGGTGGGACCCATTTCTATTAAAATTTAATAAATTAATTGAAAGTAACTTTATTCACTTTTAAAGTGGGTGAACAGATTTGCATTCAATTTGACTTCTTTGCAAAAATATCATTCAATGTACTTCTATGGATTATGGGTTATATATAGATTATGGGTTCTGTGGGTCGTTATATACTGTAATACATTTGTCGAGTCATTCGATTTCATTTATATACAAAGAGAGAGAGTTATGATTTTATGGGTACTTATTCAAAAATTTATCCCGCTGCGAGTCCTTCCAAGTTGTCGCATAATTTTTTGGATGTCATAATGCTTCAGAAATAAATACCACAACAATTATTGTAAGGCCATAAAATACACGAGTGGGTATATGGTATTCACCTTATAGAATTTTTCCCACTGTGTGTTTCTTAAGAAACCAGTTTCCTTGAAACAAGGCCTGCCTGTTAATCCATCTGTCATGAGTTTTACCAATGGACAAACCAAAAGTTAGGGATCCTCTTTTTAGAAAAACCAACCATATGAGCCACCAAACAATAAGTTGGCGCATTGATCACTATTAATAAGTAGAAGCATATTCCATCTCATATACCCCTCCTTTAAATGTTATATACTTTTCTTTCTTCCCATAGGAATCCTTGTTTGATTTACTTCAACCTAACTCTATAATTCACAAAAGCCATGATCAGCCATGACTTGTTTTTCCAAACCAAGCTTGTTAATTCTTCTTCAATTAGGTGTTGTTTTTTGCCTCAATTTGGTGTCTAGTTTTGCGAAGCTTCAGATGTTTGAACAACCAGCAAAGGGTGATGGGTCAATTAGCTTTTTGGTGGTTGGAGATTGGGGAAGGGAAGGGCTGTACAACCAGTCCGTGGTCGCCTTTCAGGTTCAAGTTCTCTTTCATTTGTCAGATTATTCATAGTGAATGAAATGGGTGTGAGTTGATCAAAATGCACCTAAATCGATCCGAATAACCTTAGATATAAGAAAAAACCAAATGGATGTGAGAAACAAATATACTGAAAATAAAATATAAATCGTGAAGATGATTTTGGTTGATGTGAAAAACAAATCTTAATGTAAGAAAGGATATCTGTCCAACAATTCGAGAGCAATGCTTCCTCTTTCACGTGTATGGTTGGATCCAATGTAAATTTTGACGGTGCCGTATCATGACAATTTATATTGAAACAATTGCATCCCAATATTTGCTAATAATTTTTGGTTCCTTCAACATAAGTGCCTGGTGGTGGAAAATATTTCGGATGAGTTGTGCTTGATATTGAGTATGTTGATGAACAATTTGTTGAGATGAAGAACTAACTACACATAAACAACCAATATAACGACCAGCAGCTAAACCCCATTGCACTCATAAACCATCAAATGCGCATACATACCTTTTAGACTGACCAGACTCGGAGAGATTATAAAAAATTCCATTTCAACCCGACCTTCCACAGAACTACGAGCATAAACCTCTGAGTTGCAAAAAGTGAACTTGGTGGGAAAGGGGGGGGGGGGGGGGGGGGGGGGCTACGAGAAATCCTCCGTCTCCAGTTACTGTTTCGATCTAATCGATGATTCTCTCCAGGCTCGAGGTATCGATTCGTCCATCAAAGCAATGGAAAACCATTGACGAGTAGATGATTCTTCTACCGGAGCACCATTGACGTCTACTGCTGCCTCCTGTGTTTAGATCTGACGATTGACGTCACCGGCTCACCGACCTGCTCAATAACACGGTGATTTTTAGATTATTTATCACTTCTTCATCTTCATGTGTTTTTTTCACTATTGGTAGACTGCTAGTATGAATACACGGTGTTTATCAAAGTCCTAACCCGTCTCCATCGAAAGTCCCATACCCTAGGATCCATCCAAAGTTACAAACCCCAGCCTCCTTCTCTCTTGCGAAGCTATCTATTGCAGATTTATCTTCTTTTTAAATCCAGCGAAGTGAATTCGATTTTGGGCAATCATTGTAGATAACAAAAACTGGCAGGAATGGTTGACTCTGTTTTCACGAGAAAGTGGGGCTAATGGAAGTGGAGAAAAATAACCTGCCGATCGATTTTGCCTTTTGATGACCTCAAACCTCAAGCTTTCGAACTGTGATCAGAAGAGGGAGATGAGGATATCTAGGATTTGACCCTTGTGTTGAAATTTCATTTTGTTTTATTCTTGAAAATTTCTATTTTCGTGCGCTTTGCTGGTGCATTCTGAATATCGTCTCCGAGAGAGATTTTCGGTGAAGAAGAAGAAGCTGCTACATTATGGTTTGCTAAGTAGGCAAGAGGGCGAGACTGAAAAAATAGTTCGACTAAAGATGGAGGGTGTAGTCCAGGGGGAAAGTCAAGTTCATACGGTGTTCGTGGATAACTTACCTCAAGACATATATGTACAATGGTTGGATGAGAGGTATTTTCGAGAAGTGTGGCAGAGTTTCAGATGTTTTTATACCAGCAAAACGGAGAAAGATGGTTCGAACCAGGTTCGATTTTGTGAGATTTTTGAAGAAAAAAGAAGCTCTTGAGGCCATCAGAAGATACCATGGTGCGCAGTTATTAGATCAACGGCATATGGTAAGCAAGGCTAAGTATGGCCCTGGGAAAAATTACAGAAATCACATCAGTTGCTACCCCACACTGCAATGAAGCTCAATCTGGTACTTGAAAGGAAGAACATCGAGATGACAGAACATACAAGCAGGTGGTTAAAGGTAACAGCCCAGAGAATATCAGAAATGTTTATAGCATTATGGCTCATGTTACAATGGAGAAATCGAAAGAGGAGTGGCTTCAAAAATGCATGGTGGGGGTGGCAAGAGATTGGAGGTTGGTACATGGGATAGAAGACTCGATGAGAATAGAGGGGGTCTTTGATATAATAATCAAACCTCTTGGAGGCCCAAAAGTCCTAATCCAGTTTTCATCCAAGGAGGACAAGATGTATTACTGTTAAGAAGCTAAATCCTAGTTAGAGTGTTGGTCCGAGGTATTGTATGAATGGAGCTACAGAGAATTTAATAGTTGGAGAAATGTGTGGATCTCAATTGAGGGTATTCCTCTCAATGCATGGAGCGTTTCAACTTCCACGACAATAGGGGAAGCTGTTGGAATAGTTCTTGCAGTGGATCCAAATTCTAGGGCCAAGAGAGACATTACACAAGCCAGAGTCTATATAGCCACTGATAGCTTGGAACCCATAAACCGAGTGAGTAGCATAATGGTGGGTAACTTTGTTTATAAAATCAGATTGGCAGAAATGTTTGGCCCAAGGATTATCATTGGTCGAAGTCAAGGAGGAGAAGCAAAGGGTTTCAAGTAGAAACCTAGAAGGAACGAGAGGGGAGGACCACGTCATAGTGTGTAGGAAGGAGTCTCTTTTATCCATATCCGGTGGAGAGTCTGCGTCGACAAAAGCATGGCCGAATTAAAACGCCGATGATTGTGACTTATTGTCTTTTGTTGAAGAGACAAACCAATCAGGGGGTAGAAAAAGTCAAACAATAAGGAGAAATAGAGTCCACACTGGCGGCAGTAACTAGGATAAGGAAACTATGGGTTTAAGGAGCTCAACATCACAACATGTTCGTTGGGCAAACGCCTCAAGCTCGGGGATTGCTACAGAAAAGAACTGAAGTCAGAGGGTGGGTAGCTTGAGGTCCATCACCTTATGTGATAACCTTGGGGAGGGGGCCCCAAAGGCAGGACAAATGTCAGAGGGTACAGCAGTAAAAGTTGTGGCAACAGGAGTAGATACCAATGCAAGTCTACACAATACCCAACTATGCATTGATCTTAACAGCCAAGGGAAAAGGCCTGGGCCAACTCATTTAAACAATACGAATGAGTTGGCCAGCAGGGCAATCGATTAATCACCAGTGAGCTGGGATAACTACCCAAACCCAGAGGTCAATCAAGTAGACTTTTCCAAAAAGAAGAGAGCAAGGAAGTCCAAAACAACAGTAAAAAGGAGAAGAAAATTTGATTTAAGAGTGGGGCCCACGAAACATAGAGGGAGAAGGAAAGTTCTGTCTCTCAAAGCACTAGGTACAGTCCATTTTCAGTTGCGGGATACACAAGGTTCCCTTTCTTCCTCTTGCACAAGAAATAGGAACAAGTTGATTTTGAAAGAAGCTAAAATTATAGTGGCAGTGGGAATAGAGCTGGGGGTCGATTTCCAAGGAGGGGAAAATGATAGTGTTGAATGGTTGGCCACTCTGGAGAAGAGTGACAGAGAAAAACATGAGGAATGGATCAAGGGGGAAAGGACAGCTAAGCTGTTCTAGTATTGAGAAAATATCATGAGGTATATTTATGTGATTTATGGATTGCAAAATTTTTATATGGAATGTAAGCGGGCTTGGCTCGATCGTCAAGAGGAGGATGGTGAAGAAAGTAACAAAAAATTTGCTACCTCACATGGTCCTTCTACAAGAAACAAAGTTAAAAACCATAACCAGTATGGTGATTATAAGCCTCTGGGGAGGTAGCGCCAAGCTTAAATGGGAAGCTATGGACGCAGAGGGTGCCTCAGGTGGTCTGTTATGTGTGTGGGAGGAAAGCCATTTCCAACTGCAGCAAACGATTGGAAATAAAAACTTTATCATACTGTTAGGAACATGGGGAGGGAACTTTAAATGTGCAATAGGGAATGTATATGCTCCAAATAATTAAGCTATGAGGCAAGCTCTATGGGAAGAGTTGGCAGATTTGAAGATGAGATTCTTAGGTCCTTGGTGTTTTGGGGGGAATTTTAATGAAATTTTGAAGGAGGAGGATAGGAAAGGTTATTCTGGCCCAACAAGAGGGATGGAAGATTTCCAAAATTTTACAACTACCACAGACCTGGTTCATCTACCGCTTCAAGGTAAATGTTTTACGTGGTCAAATTTTTAGGTAAACCTTAAATAAAGAAGGTTAGACATATTTATTCTCAATGAGGAATGGCTGGCCAATCGTGGCTGGATTCAAAAAGCTCAATTAAAAGCTCTATCTGATCATAATGCTGTAGTGCTAGCATAAGGGACGAAGGACTGAGGCCCTAAGCCTTTTAGGCTATACAATGTTTGGTTCAGTCATCCTAGTTTCAACTCCACAGTGAATCTGCTATGGTCTGAAGGAAAAAGTAGAGGTTAGGGTGCTATGTTCTAATGAAAAAGCTTCAACATGTTAAAAGAGGACTAAAACAGTGGAAGTCCGAAGTATTGGGCAACACCTTAGACAGGATTGGAGTAATTACATTAGAGATAGAGGGCCTGGAAAAGGATGCCGAGAAGAGGGAGCTCATAGAAGAGGAAAGTACAAAGCACAAGACCCTAAGAGGGAAACTGTGGGAGGAACACATATGGGAGGAGAATAAATGGAGACAAAAATCTAGAGCTATGTGGGCAAAGTTGGGTGATCAGAATACAGGTTTTTTTCATGCAGTGGCCAAGGGGAGAGAGAGGAGGAATTATATTGGCCAAATCCAGAGGGATAGAAGAACTGTTGAAGACCCTCAGGAGATCAAACGGACTGTGGTACACCACTTCAAAGAGCTTTTCAAGGAATCAAGCTACTCAAGACCTACCATAAGTGGACCCTTTGCCAAAGTGCTATCCCAGAACCTAAGGGACAAACTAACCGAGGCTTTCTCCAAGGAAGAGCTATGCGCAGCAATTGAAGGGTGTGATGGGAACAAAGAACCTAGCCGAGATGGATTTAACCTCAGTTTCTTTCAGCGGTTTTGGCCATTGATGGAGCCCCGAATCATGAGATTCATGGGAGATTTTCAAGCAAACGGTAAATTGGTCGGAGGCCTTAATAGTTCATTTTTAGCCTTGATACCCAAGATCTCAAGCCCCCAAGGCCTCTCAGATTTCAGGCCAATTAGCCTGGTGAGGGCAGCCTATAAAATCTTGTCTAAGGCCCTTGCCTGTATACTCAAGTTGGTAGTGCCAATTGTGGTGGGGAAGAAACAATCAGCTTTCATTCACGGGAGGAAAATTCTAAATGTAGTTTTGATAGCAAATGAGATCATTGACATGTGGAAGAGGAAGAATCAATCAGGTTTCATTTTGAAACCTGATTTTAACAAAGCCTATGACTCCATTGAGTTGAACTATATCCTCCTCATGATGACAAATTTTGGTTTCGGCACCAAATGGGCTAATTGGATGAAGGAATGTATCACTATCCCATCATTATCAGTACTGGTTTGCGGAGCAGCCATAGACAGCTTTGGAATGGAGAGGGGCTTAAGACAAGGTCACCCACTATCCCCTTTTTTTTTCAACCTAGCAGCTGAAGGCCTTAATATTTTAGTTTATGGAGCCAAGGAAAGGGGGTTTCTTCAGGGGGTGAAAGTAGGGGCTGGGAACCTTAGCATCTCTCATCTGCAGTTTGCTGATCAAACGATATTTTTTTGCAATAATGACTTGGAGGAGCTAAGGAATATAAAGAGGATCCTGAGGTGCTTTGAGCTAATCTCTGGTCTAAAAGTAAATAATCAGAAGAGTGCTTTGTGTGGGGTGGGTCTGTCAAGGGAGGTAGTTTCTCTGAGTGCTGACATTTTATGTTGCAAGGTAGGGGAACCTCCCATGCAATACTTGGGACTTCCATTAGGTGGTGGGTTGAGGAGCAAAAAAGCATGGGAACCTGTTGTGAAGAAATTCAAAGCCAAGCTGAATGGGTGAAGTAGGAAATAACTCTCCATGGCTAGGAGAATTGTTCTCATCAAAGCTTCACTAGCAAACATCCCCTCATAAATCAGATCGGTACATATGGAAGGGGGAGTAACATCTAACGTTCTCTTTGCAATCTTTGCGCAGGAAAATGGAAAAGGTTGGCAGCAAGCAGAGGGTGAGCAATAGGAGAATCTAGAAGGTAACTGGTCCACCAAAATGTTTTCTATTCAATTGGATGGCAATACAAAACAAAGTTGCAACTAAAGAATGTCTAGCCCGAAGAGCTATTCTAAAACCATGCATCAATCTCAGCTTTGTGTTTTGCAAAAGGAAAGTAGAATAAGTTAACCACCGTTTTGTTCACTACCAGATTGCAAAGAGGGTGTGGTCGACTTTGATACACTGGTGGGGAAGACAATGGATATCTCTGGGCTCATTACATGGACTGTTTAAATTTTGGCCGCAAAGAAAGAAGAAGTGCCCTCGGAGCTAGCTATGGAACACTACATTCATAGCTGGAATCTGGCCCTTATGGGTCGCGAGGAATAGATTGATGTTCGAAAATGTCAAGATCAACTCCAAGGAGATAGTGTACATGGCCAAACTAAGAATAGGGATGTGGTTGAAGGAATACTTGAACGATAGAATTACTAAGGTAGAAAAGATTATTTTCAATCTAGAGGCAATTATTCACTAAGGGCCTAGGTCGTCTAAGTTGGTTTCTCACCAACTAAGAGTATGGCACTGCTGTAACTCGTATTGCTTTTTTTTTTCACTCAGTGTCAGGTGTAAGGGAGTCTTTGTATGTTCTTTTACCTGTTCAAAAAAAAAGAGTGAACTTGGGGAGGTGATCGACAGGAGATGTACGACGGTGGGTAGTTGGCATCGGCAAAGGTAGGGACCCCAAAAAATTATCATTTAATAAAATATACTTCAATAAAAACTAAAAAATAGTTTTATAAATTCACATTAGAAAAATTATTTTCCAATTTGTTATGATTCTTGTAATTTTTAAGGTGGTGGTTGGAGTTGTTTTTTTATTGTAGTTTATAGCTTTATGTTTGGTGTGTATTGTATTCTACGGACTAATATAATTAGGAGTTTATACTTATATGATAGCTAGGGTTTTTAGAGTTTGCCTATAAATAGGAACATTATCATTTTAGTAGTTGGATGAAAAACTGAATCAAAAGAGTAGAGATGTAGGGAGAGAAAAAAAAAACTACTAAGACACCGAGGAACACTTGGGGGAAAAACCTGATTTGTTTAAGGCTCGAATTGTGAGTATCGGATTTTAGGATATTTTTTGTCTAGTATTGTACATTCTACTGTTATAATGAATTATCTCTCGCACTCGTAAACATAAAGAAGTTGTGCCAAATCATGTAAATCTTTACGTGATTTTCCTTAAGATATGTTCATGGTTGTGCTTCCGATTGCTTTCGGAGATTGGGAACTAAATCTCAACAATTGGTATAAGAATCGGTCGTTGACGATTCCAATCTATGGTCGAAGATCATAGCACATATATGTTTTTGTGGAAGGTAAAAGGCGTGGCAATTGAAAATAAAAATTAGCTACAGGTGAATTCAAATTAGATAACAATTTCTTGATTCGGTAGATGAATGAGAACTAATATGTTTTGGCGAATAGATAGAGTGACGACGGATGCCGTGGTGAATAGGTGTCGGGCATTTCAATGTAAAAGTGTGAGCCATACTAGTTTTAGTGTAGTGAATCAACAACAATGGCATAATCTACATCGGCACCAATTATTTTCAAGATGATTTGTAGACTTCAAACTAAGGTGGAGATTGTTAAGTGTAAATCTTATATTCTATGTACCCATACAATTATGGTTTTTTTTTTTTAACGGAAAACGAAACCTTACGAGGACCCGGTTGGGACCCGAAAGGTAACAACATTAATAACGAAATATCATGCAAATATACCAGAGTTGAATTTTAGAAAGATTCTAAACTTCTCTCTACCATTACATATTCAAACCAACCCTAGGAATATCTTCTACCTTAGCCAGCTCATTCTTTTCTTCAATCTTAGCTCTCTTACTTTGCGAATCTTAAAGATGAAATGTTCAAAGCTCACCTCTGGCACTCTTCCCTTCATCTTGATCCAGAATGCCATCCTTAACTTGATGAGTTCCATCATTTCTCCCCAAACCACTTGTGATTTCTTCAATTCCACTTTGTTATGCTCCAACCATATTGTCCAGATTACTGAGAAAAGTATGGATTAAACAGAAATGATTGGTTCCCTAGTATGAAAGAAGGTCGAAAATGTTCTGCTATTTGGAAAGATATTGTCGACAATGGTGACTAGCAAAGTCAACGGGCAAGCACCATTTTAAAGGAAAACTTAGTTATAAAGATTGGAGATGGAAAACTGATTAGGCTCTCGGAGCACGTATGGTGGGACAACAAACTCCTAAAAGAAGTTTACCCTAGACTATACAACATCCCAAGCAAGAGGCACATAACCCTATTCTCAGTCAAGTCAAAGTTGGGCTAACCTAGTACAAGGGGACAAATGAAGCCCAATTTCTTTAGAAGGGAACTATACAAATGGGAGGTGGACTAGTGGATGCTAATTTTAGAGGCTGTGGAAAGGATGTCATTTTCTTCGAGTATATCAAAGCTAGTTTGGAGAGGGGAATCCGATGGGAGGTACTCTACAAGTTCATTCCAAAGATTGCTTAAAGCAGGGGAGAGGTCGATCATGGAGAAGGCAGACCAGATTTGGAAGAATCCAATTCCCCTGACGTGCAAGATATTTAGCTGGAGAGCTCTGATGGGGGGAATCGCGTCTAAGGTCAATTTAGCCAGGAGAGAAATACTCCCAAACATAGAATTAGGGTGTTGTTTATAATTATATGGGGGCTGGAGTTTTTAGGGTTTGCCTATAAATATAAGCTGATAATTCTAGTTGTTGGATAAAGAACTGAATCAAAAGGGTTGAGATATATAGAGAGACAAAAAAATACTAAGAGCACCAAGGTAATCCTGAGTGGAAAAACGTGATTTGTTTCAAAGGTCAGATTATGAGAGTCAGATCTTTTGGTATTGTTTGTCTCATTATTGTCGATTATAATATATTATTTCTATCACCTATGAATGTAGGTAATTTATACCGAATCATGTAAATTTATGTTATTTTATCTTTGATGTGTACATGATAGTGCTATTTGTATTTTGAGATTGGTGATTAAAATTTCAATCTCAACACTTTCTGCTACAAGTTTTTTCTGTGATTTTATATATATGGTTTTGTCAAAGTCAAGGAGATTACAATGTATCCTTTCTAAGTAGTTTGGTTGAAGCATGTATTTGGATCTTTTCCCTAGGTTACAGAAATTTGTGAATTTCGCGTTTTCTTTTTTCTTAATTTTATATATGTTATTGAATCCCGTAACATTCTGAACATAAATAACAGTTCTTTCAAGCTTCTTCTTTTTTTTTTTCGTATTTAGTGACTTTTTTCCACTTGGATCCTATTTCTTAAACACAAAATTTTGATTCTGCCAGTTAAGAGGGATGATAAAATTAGGAAAATTATGATCAAAGTTGTTTTTTTTTTTAAATAGAAAAGATAAAAAACTTGCTTTAGCAAAAATTGACCTTACGTCGGTGAACTGTGTTAAACCCTAATTAAATATTTTTTACTTTTTATATTACTTTATTTAAGAGAAATCAAAACTAGAGAAATCCAAAATGGAAAAAAAATCTAACATATAAAAAAAATCAGAAAACTCAAAAAAGAATTTTTAAATTTTTTTTTACAGTGCTCAAATGGCGCCTAATTTTGTTTGCAACGTCTCTATTTTGTGGACATAAATACGTGATATGTCAATACGATGAATTGCAAGAAATGCCCCTTAAAGTTTTCTTCATTTAACGGAAAAGACAAGAAAAAAATTAAATAATTGTTTCACTTTTCCATGTGTTCGGTTGCAGCAAGAAAATATGAGTCCATGATTGTGAGACACCCTGACCTTTTTTTTTTTTTGGCTTTTTTTTTTTACACACGTTTCTTGTTTATGTGATAGCATATTTTTATATGCTTTTGATGCATGATCGGGGTTAGATATGCATGCGGACAGGTTCCGGGGGCCGTAGGGTGTTGCGACGCGAATTTCGAAAATTTCAAAAAAAGATATTTTGGAGGCTTATAAATATCTGGAATTAGATATTTTCAAAAGATATTTTTAAAACTTCTCCAGTAAGCTTACTTTTTTCTCTCTGCCTTCTCTCTAAGTTCTCGAGGGCCCGGTGCTCGGTTTTCAACGATCCAACAGCGGATCCTTACTATTGGCACGGTAGACTACACGTTCATCCGGACAGAATTCCATTTCGACGAAACTTGATTTTACACATGGTTTAGGCATGGATTGGGATGCCTGTTGATACGTAAATTTGGATCTATTATGCATATGAGGGGCAGATAATAGTCCCACGGTGAAAGTCCATAAAGGTGTGTTCGATAGGGTTGCGGTCCCTCTGTAAAAGTCCGTAAAGATATATTCGGTAGGGCTGCGGTCCTTCGGTTAAAGTCCGTAAAGGTGCATTCGGTAGGGCTGAAGTCCTTCAGTTAAAGTCCCTAAAGGTTCATTGACGGGGGCTGCGGTCCTATGGTGAAAGTCCGTGAAGATGTGTGATGAGGGCGGACGATGGTCCTACAGTGAAAGTCCATGAAGATGTGTGTGTTGCACGGGTTGCATGTATTGTGTGTGTTGCACGGGTTGCGTGCGTTGTGTGTGTTGCACGGGTTATGTGCGTTGCATAGATGAGGGCAGTGGTCCTTCGGTGAAAGTCCGAGAAGATACATAGATTGCATGAATTACATTGTTGGACGGATAGACCAATTTTCAAATTATTTTTAAGAGTCGTGTGAATCGCGATCTAAAAATCCTTTTTCAACTATTTTCAGGGCTCCTATGAATGAGTCAAAAGATGGTTTATATCCTTACTTTCCCGTTTGCATGTGAAAACTTATTTTGAAGACTTGAAAGAGAGTCTAAAACAGCATCTCGTTTTCCTAGCATGTTTAGCTTATACCGCATGTATTGTCTAGTTTCTACTGAGCTTTGCCTCACGGTGTGAGATTTGATTTTCTTCAGGTAACAGTCACGCAGGTTGATCTAAAGGTGCTGGAGAGGTAGAAGAGCTGTAGTCTTCCTTTTTGTTCTTTTGTTACATGTATGTTGTAACATGTTTTTTGACGTTGGGGCCGTGAAATGCATGTCATTTGGCGATTATATGCAATGTATGTATGGTTTTATGTGAGAGTGTATTCTCGGGTTGGTTATTTGTGGGTGTTTCACATGACCCGGAGTTTGGGGCGTGACAGATTAGTACCAGAGCTCTGAGTTCGAATACCTAAGAGACGTGGAAAGAGGTTGCATCATCGTGTGAGGTTGATTACATGTGCTTGACTGCATGTGTTTAGATGTTTTGACAACATGAATGAGATAGTATGCGGGTCATATGTAAATGATGTGTATATGTGAGCATGGGGGTTGAATCTTAGGAGTGATAGTCTTGTCTTTAGGCGTTTGGATTAACAAACTTAGGAGCCAAGTTAGAAACGCGTTTAGCTGACGTGATTTCTAGCAGGGAATCTAAGTAAATATCCAAATTGACGTGTCATTCTTGTTGGTTCTCCTCGGTATGTGAGGTTTTGTTTAGCATGAACCTATGTGCTTATGTGTTAGCATGCTTATGTGGTTTATATTATGTGCTGCATCTCATGTCCTGTCTTTTTCATATAGACGCGATGTTTACGGGACGAGGGCGAGGGCGAGGCCGTGGTCGAGGTCATGGCCACGGTGTTAGCCAAGGGGATGTTCCTATCCCTGATGCTGGGGATGCAAATGCTCCCTTGGGACCGATGGACGCGACAAAATTGTTGCATGTGCTGGCGGGTTCTATCTAGCAGCTGGTCAGAGATGAGATTGTTAGAGATAGAGAGGGAGTACTTGAGGCAAGGGCTACAGTAGCGATGCGGGAGTTCAGGCACATGGATCTGCCTACTTTTGCGGGAGATCCTAATCCTATTATGGCGACGGAGTGGCTGGAGTTGGTGACTCAGATCCTGGACAAGTTGCAGATCATGGAGGGTGAGTTACGGGTTTCTTTTGCCTCCTTTCAATTGAGAGGTAATGCTCATGCGTGGTGGAGGTATGCTAGTACCACAGTGGAGGTCACATGGGCAGCCTTTACAGGAGTGTTTCTATAGAAATACTTCTCGGCTTCCAAGAGGGATCTGTACAGGGAGGAGTTCTACACTCTTACCCAGGGGGCCATGGATGTTATGCAGTACGAGGCCAGGTTTATGAGCTTGTCCCGATTTGCACCGAAGTTGGTCAGCACAGACGAGTTGCGATCGATGAAGTTTGAGCAGGGGTTGAGGTCAGTGATCATGGAGCATGTGGTTGCATTAGGGCTTCGTGTTTTCACAGAGCTGGTGGAGGCAGCAACGAGGGTTGAGAACACTATGACTGAAATTCGAGCTTCCAAGGAGGCCAGAACATCACAGGGTAGGACCGAGGCACAAACTGCTGGACGTTCCAACAAGAGGCAGAGGTCCTCTAGTCCTATCTTTCACCCATCTGGGTTACCACAGCAGCTCTATGCACCAGCACCATCAGTGTCTTCATCTGGGAGGTCAGAGCAGAGGGAGTTGATTTGCTATTAGTGTAGATAGCTGGGGCACCATGTGTCAGAGTGCTCACAGCCAAAGGTGTCCTAGGGTTCATGGATTCAGTCATAGGGGAGAGAGTTACAGATTTTCTATGGATGTGGCCACCCTGGACATGTTCGTAGGAACTGTCCCCAGAAAGAGAGTGCGCCGAATACAGTGGGCACACCAGAGGGTTCGTATGGGCAGAAGCTACAGTAGTATCCTGCGGTTTAGACTTCCCAGATGGCAGGTGAGAGTACATCAGTTCAGTTGGTGCGACAACCGACAACGCTGAGCTTTGGTGGACGGGGCAAAGCGACATTACCCCGAGTGTATTCCCTCATAGCGCCTAGTTCTTCTAGGGCATCGGTTGTGCCAGATGATGTAGATATGCCTTCAGCGAGTAGAGGTACTTTCTAAGTCTGTAGGTTTTGGGCCAGTTCCTTTCTTACATCTGTCTGGGTGTTTGTGATGGATTCTGTGGGTGGTGTGCCGTGTTAAGGCAGTGGCTGATGACGATGTGAGGTTGAGGTATGTTGTAGATCCCGTGTCTTTGAGATAGTTGGCCATTGTTTAGGATACCGGACCTTATTTGGCTATTTCCTAGGAATGATTTAGCTAACCATCTCGTATGCCTGTGTCGATTGTGATCGACATGGTTGTTTCTTTTGACCTTGAGTTGAATTTCGTGGGTGAAATTCCTTTAAGGGGGGTAGAGTTATGAGACCCTGACCCATTTTTTTCGGCTTTTTTTTTATGCGCATTTCGTATTTATGTGATAGCATATTTTTATATGCTTTTGATGCATGTTCGGGCATAGATATGCATGCGAGCAAGTTTCGGGGGGCCGTGGGGTGTTGCGATGCAAATTTCAAAAAAAATTTTAAAAAAATATTTTGGAAGCCTATAAATATCAGGAGTTAGATATTTTCAAAAGATATTTTCAAAACTTCTCCAGTAAGTTTCTTTTTTTCTCTCTGCCTTCTCTCAAAGTTCTCGGGCGCCCAAGGCTCAGTTTTCAACGATCTAACAGCGGATCCTTGCTATTGGCATGGTAGGATACACGTTCATCCGAACAGAATTCCATTTTGGTGAATCTTGATTTTACACGTGGTTTAGACATCGGTGGAGATGCCTCTTGATACATAGATTTGTATCTGTTATGCATATGAGGGGCGAATAATGGTCCCAGGGTAAAAGTCCGTAAAGGTGTGTTCGATAGGGCTGCGGTCCCTCGGTGAAAATTCGTAAAGGTATATTTGGTAGGGCTGTGGTCCTTCAATTAAAGTCCGTAAAAATGCAATCGGTAGGGTTGTGGTCCTTCTGTTAAAGTCCGTAAAGGTACATTGATGGGGGCTGCGGTCCTATGGTGAAAGTCCGTGAAGATGTGTGATGAGGGCGGATGATAGTCCTACTGTGAAAGTCCGTGAAGTTGTGTGTGTTGCACGAGGTGCGTGCATTGTGTGTGTTGCATGGGTTACGTGCGTTGTGTGTGTTGCCTAAGTTATGTGCGTTGCATAGATGAGGGCCGTGGTCCTTCGGTGAAAGTCCGAGAAGATACATGAATTGCATGAATTACATTGTTGGACGGATAGACCAATTTTTAAATTATTTTTAAGAGTCGTGTGAATCGCGATCTAAAAGCCCTTTTTCAACTATTTTCAGGGCTCCGGTGAGTGAGTCAAAAGATGATTTATATCCTCGCTTTCCCATTTACATGTGAAAACTTGTTTTGAAGACTTGAAAGAGAGTCTAAAACCGCACCTCGTTTTTCTAGCATGTTTAACTTATACTACATGTGTTGTCTAGTTTCTGCTGAGCTTTGGCTCACAGTGTGGGATTTGATTTTCTTCAGGTACCGGTCACGCAGGTTGATCTGGAGTTGTTGGAGAGGTGAAAGAGCTGTAGTTTTCTTTTTTATTCTTTTGTTGCATGTATGTTGTAACATGTTTTTCGACGTTGGGACCGTGTAATGTAAGCCGTTTGGCGATTATATATAATGCATGTATAGTTTTATGTGAGAGTGTATTCTCGGGTTGGTTATTTGTGGGTGTTTCACGTGACCCGGAGTTCGGAGCGTGACAGATTGGTATCAAAGCTTTGGGTTCGAGTACCTAAGAGCCGTGGTAAGATGTTGTATCACCGTGTGAGGTTGATTTCGTGTGCTTGACTGCATGTGTTTAGATGTTTTGACAACATGAACGTGATAGCATGCGGGTCATATGTGAATGATGTGTATATGTGAGCATGGGGGTTGAATCTTAGGAGTGATAGTCTTACCTTTGGGCGTTTGGATTAACAAACTTGGGAGTCAAGTTTGAAACGCATTTAACTGACGTGATTTTTAGCAGGAAATCTAAGTAGGTTATCCAGATTGACGTGTCATTCTTGTTGGTTATCCTCGGTATGTGGGTTTTTTTTAGCATGAACCTATGTGCTTGTGTGTTAGCATGCATATGTGGTTTATATTATGTGTTGCATCTCATGCCCTCTCTTTTTCATATAGACGCGATGTCTGTGAGACGAGGGCGAGGCAGTGGTCGAGGTCGTAGCCATGGTGTTGGCCAAGGGGATGTTCCTATCCCTAATGCTGGGGAAGCAAATGCTCCCCTGGGACAGATGGACGTGACAAAATTGTTGCGTGTCCTGGCGGGTTCTATCCAACAGCTGGTTAGAGGTGAGATTGTTAGAGATAGAGAGGGAGTGCCTAAGGCAAGGGCTACAGTAGCAATGCGGGAGTTCAGGCACATGGATCCGCCTACTTTTGAAGGAGATCCTGATCCCATTGTGGCGACGGAGTGGCTGGAGTTGGTGACCCGGATCCTGAACACGTTGCAGATCGTGGAGGATGAGTTGCGGGTTTCTTTTGCCGCCTTTCAGTTGAGAGGTAATGCTCACGCGTGGTGGAGGTATGCCAGTACCACAGTGGAGATCACATGGGCAGCCTTTACAGGGGTGTTTCTGGAGAAATACTTCATGGCTTCGAAGAGGGATATGTACAGGGAGGAGTTTTACACTCTTACCCAGGGGGCCATGGATGTTATGCAGTACGAGGCCAGGTTTATGAGCATGTCCCAGTTTGTACCGGAGTTGGTGAGCACAGACGAACTGCGATCGATGAGGTTTGAGCGGGGTTGAGGTCAGCGATCAGGGAGCGTATGGTTGCATTGGGGCTTCGTGTCTTCACAGAGCTGGTGGAGGCAGCAGCGAGGGTTGAGAACACTATGATTGAGATTCGAGCTTCCAGGGAGGCAAGGATATCACAGGGTAGGACCAAGTCACAAACTGGTGGACGTTCTAATAAGAGGCAAAGGTCCTCTGGTCCTAGCTTTCACCCATATGGGTTACCACAGCAGTTCTATACACCAACACCATCAGTGGCTTCATCTGGGAGATCAGAGCAGAGGGAGTTGATTTGCTATCAGTGCAAACTGTCGGGGCATCGTGTGTCAGAGTGCCCACATCCAAAGTTGTCCTAGGGTTCATGGATTCAGTCAGATGGGAGAGAGTTATAGATTTTCTATAGATGTGGCCAACCTGGACATGTTGGTAGGAACTGTCCCCAGAAAGAGAGTGCGCCGAGTACAGTGGGCACACCAAAGGGTTCGAATGGGTAGGAGCGACAGCAGTATCCTACAGTTCAGACTTCCTAGATGGTAGGTGAGAATACGTCAGTTCAATCGGTGCGGCAGCCGACAGCGCCGAGCTGTGGTGGATGGGGCAGAGCGACATTACCCTGAGTGTATTCCCTCATAGCTTCTAGTTCTTCCAGGGCACCGATTGTGCCGGATGATGCAGATATGCCTTCAGCGAGCAAAGGTACTTTCTGAGTCTGCAGGTTTTGGGCCAGTTCCTTTCTTACATCTGTCTGGGTGTTTGTGATGGATTTTGTGGGTGGTGTGCTGTGTTGAGACAATGGTTGATGATGATGCAAGATTGGGGTGTGTTGTAGATCCCGTGTCTTTGAGATAATTGGCCATTGTTTAGGATGCCTAACCTTGTTTGACAATATCCTAAGAATGGTTTGGCTAACCATCTCGTATGCCTGTATCGATTGTGATTGACGTGGTTGTTTCTTTTGACCTTGAGTTGAATTTCGGGGGCAAAATTCCTTTAAGGGGGGTAGAGTTGTAAGACCCTGATCCGTTTTCTTTTTTGGCTTTCTTTTTACGCGCGTTTCGTGTTTATATGATAGCATATTTTTATATGCTTTTGTTGCACGATCAGGGTTAGATATGCATGTGGACAAGTTCCCAGGGGCCGTGGGGTGTTGTGGCGCGAATTTCGAAAGATTTTCAAAAAAATATATTTTAGAGGCCTATAAATATCTGGAGTTAGATATTTTCAAAAGATATTTTCAAAATTTCTCCAATAAGTTTTTGTTTCTCTCTGCCTTCTCTCTAAGTTCTCGGGGGCCCGGGGGTCGGTTTTCAACAATCCAACAACGGATCCTTTTTATTGGCATGGTAGGTTACACGGTCATTCGGACGAAATTCTATTTCGGAGAAGCTCGATTTTATATGTGGTTCGAGGCGTCGAGTTTTTAACTCACTAAGGTAGGATTTTAGACCCTACAGCTATATAAGGGTGCTACGTGTAATCGTGTGTGTTTTTAACGGTTAGATTGTCGTAGATCTGATTTTGTATCAAGTTGGATTTTTGGGTTTAAAATCTATTTTTCAGCAATTTCGGTGGATAAAATCGGGTGTCGGGTGTTTCTTTTGAGGTCTTGGTATTAGGCCTAGGCATGCGTATGTCTGAGGTGTCGGATGGGTGTTTGAAGGCTTCGAATCGTGGTTTGGAGATTGAAACCCATATATCGAAACCCGTTTCTGCTTGAGTTCAGTCGATTGGACCGTTGGGTCAGTCAACTGGATCATAGTTTCTTTGGTTCAGTTGACTGAACTCGTGGGGTCAATCGACTGAACTGTGTGCTTGGCGTTTTGGGGCTTTTCCAATGTGTTTTTGAGTCAACTGGGGGTTGGGTCCAGTCGACTGTAGTTCTGGGCTATGTGTTGGTGGTTTTGTGGTTGGGTTTTGTTTTCCAAAGGAGTTCCAATGGTCCTCGATTGATTGATATATGGGATTAGTCGCCAAAACACTATTGGTTTCTTTTTGGAGTTTCCAGTTGGTTGTACGGTGGGTTCGGGTATTGTGTTGTGATCCCGGGTGTTGGTAGGTGTCGTCCTCAGGGGTGGCATGCATGGTTAGATGCGGGTTGTTGGGGCACGGTTATGTGCGTGGTGCTTGCGCATCGTTGGTCGTGGGGCGTGTTAGGGCCTGTGGCACCTTTGGAGAAAAGGTGGTGTTAATGACCTTATGGTTTGAGGGGTTTAGTGTAGCCTTCCTGTTAGGCTTGGTTGTGCGGGTTGCCAGTTGTTCCTGTGAGTGGATGTCGGGTTTTGTGGCGGGTGATGTCACAGTTTGAGGTTATATGGCTATGTGCGCTTATAGCTGGCTTTATGCATTTATAACTGTGGTTTTTTATGCATGAATTATGTAAGTGGATTACATGGTTTTGGTATCGTTACGTGTACCGTAGTTGCATGCTTTCAAACTCAGAGGTTTTATAGGCATAGTTATGTTGAATATGAGGAACGGATACATGTAATACATGTTGCATGAATTGCAGGTGTTGTATGAGTCGCGTGTGTAACATGTGACCTAGTTTGTGTAACGTAGTGACAGTATGTGGCTTTCTGCATTTATACCCTGATTTAGTATGCATGTTTTGATGTGGTTTTATCCCGTGGTTTAGGCTTAGGTTGGGATGCCTGTTGATACGTAGATTTGTATTTGTTATGCATATGAGGGGCGGATAATGGTCCCACGGTGAAAGTCCGTAAAGGTGTGTTCGATAGGGCTACGGTCTCTCAGTGAAAGTCCGTAAAGGTATATTTGGTAGGGCTACGGTCCTTTGGTTAAAGTCCGTCATTCGATAGGGCTGAGGTCCTTCGGTTAAAGTTTGTAAAGGTACATTGACGGGGGCTGCAGTCCTATGGTGAAAGTCCGTGAAGATGTGTGATGAGGGCGGATGACGGTCCTACGGTGAGAGTCCATGAAGATGCGTGTGCTGCATGGGTTGTGTGTATTGTGTGTGTTGCACGGGTTGCATGCGCTGTGTGTGTTGCACGGGTTATGTGTGTTGCATAGATGAGGACTGTGGTCCTTCGGTAAAAATCCGAGAAGATACATGGATTGCATGAATTATATTGTGGGATGGATAGATCAATTTTCAAATTGTTTTTAAACGTCGTATGAATCGCGATCTAAAAATCCTTTTTCAACTATTTTCAAGGTTTCTATGAATGAGTCAAAAGATGGTTTATATCCTTTCTTTCCCATTTGCATATGAAAACTTATTTTGAAGACTTGAAAGAGAGTCTAAAATAGCACCTCGTTTTCCTAGCATGCTTAGCTTATACCGCATGTATTGTCGAGTCTAAAACAGCACCTTATTTTGAAGACTTGAAAGAGAGTCTAAAACAGCACCTCATTATTCCCATCTGCCAATGCATGTATGATTTTATGTGAGAGTGTATTCTCGGGTTGGTTATTTGTGGGTGTTTCACGTGACCCAGAGCTTGGGGCGTAACAATGATAGCAATTTTATAAACAGATCATCTAAAAAGTATAAAATTATACATTATGAGAAAATGAAAAAAGAAATATTTGATTAAGTTTTTTTACAAAATAAACAAATAACGATAATTAATTCTCCTGTTTTTTTCTTACTTTTCTTTGCATAATTTCACTTGTGAATTATTTTTTTGTATAATTTTTCTGACAACTAAGCAGAACTTGAGATAATAATGCCATTCTTTTTTTTTTTTTTCACGATAGAATCAAGCACTTGTTGCTTATCTGTTAAACAAGGTTTATCTAACAATATTTTAGAACATGAATGGCAGATGGGAATAATCGGAGAGGAGCTAGACATAGACTTTGTGATTTCTACCGGCGATAATTTTTATGATGATGGATTGAAAGGTGTTCAAGATCCAGCATTTCTCGAATCGTTTACTGAAATCTACACACACAACAGCCTCCAAAAGCCATGGTACAGTGGTAATGTGTTTAAACTCAAAAGGACGAATTCTCAACTCTTCGCTCCCTATATTCTCTTCAAGCCCACTTTTGCAAGGGCTATTGCCTACCAAATGGGATTTTTTTGCTTAATTTTCTAATGGTTTTTTTTTTTTTTTTGCCAATGGAAATTGCAGTTAATCGAAATACTTAAATTGGGGCAGCAGGAAAATATTGACAACATTGAGAGAATTAGAGAAATAATTTTTTCCAAACAAGAGTGGTTTATTGTTAAATTTACAAATGAATAAGAAAGTAATAAGCAATTGAGCCAAAATTGGTCTTCCTAATATGAAAGAATGTAGACCTATTAATTTGGCCTAAAATAGTAAAATCTAATTAATTTTTAAAAAAAATTGTTACACTATCTACATTGAAAAATTATTAGCTGGTCGCATTTAAGAAATGTATTATTTCTGAAATCTCAGATATAGCCTATTAGGCCTATTTGTGAAAAAAATTATGTTTTTCACTTTTGGGTGCTATTTGTTATTCCTAAATTTTTTTGTATGGCCAAGCACACATGTGAGCGGACTATAAAAAATTGTTGTTATCGAATTATACGATATCAAAAAATAGCATATCAAAAAACCGCTATTGCAAGGTTGCTCCCGTCAGAGTTTTTAAGTCACGTCTAGCCCATTAGGACCATCATGTTTGTTTCTATTAACTTGAAGTGACCATTATATGACAATTGTGATGGACGATAAAAATAGTTATTGCTAGGATAGTAAAAAAAAAAAGTTAAGACATCAATTTTACTAGCAAATGTGTAACATTCTTTATCAATCATACTTTCATTACATACATCATGTGGGATTTTAGGCAATTTAATAATTTTTCTCATGGTATTCATTGTGCAGTTCTTGGAAATCATGACTATAGAGGTGATGCAATGGCAGAGTTGAGCCCCGTGCTGCGGAATATTGATGTCAGATGGCTTTGCTTGAGATCTTTCATACTCAATGCAGGTGTACATTCATAGCTTTCCATTTCACAAAACTTGACAATATATCATAATTTATAAATTGTACTTTGTTCCTCATCATTTTCTTCTTTTTTCTTTCCTCTCCCACCAGAAATCGCAGAATTCTTCTTCGTGGACACAACTCCTTTCGTTGACATGTATTTTAGTGACCTGGAAGACCATGTTTATGACTGGCGGGGCATAAATCCCCGAGAGGCTTACCTTCGTAATCTTCTAAAGGTAACTACACCTCAACTTTTACGGTTTGTTGCAAAAGTAAAAAGAAAAATAAAAACTAAGTTGTAAGAGAAAAAACAAGAATTTAAAAGGACTCTCGTGGTGTCTAGCAAAGCATCTGTTATCGGTTTTGTTAGGAAATTAGACCTTGGGTTTAATTTTTTTTTGTTTGGTAAATCTGTAATAAATTATTAATATCTTATTATTTGATAATTTAACACATGTTCTCATGAGTTCGGTATAATAGTTGCATGGTATTAAATATTGCAAAACAATGAGCTAAAAATGGTCAAAATACTACAACTAGTACTAAACCACTCAACAGACCGTTCGAGCCATCGATCAAGCAGTCTAAGAAGGCCTCTCGATTTTTGTGCCTGTATTGTAAAAATGCTACAAATCTGACTTCACCGCTCGAGCGGTGAACAAACCGCTCGATCAATCCTGTACGCAACCATTTTTTAATTCAGCTAGGATTTCGCAGGTTTTGACTAAGATTGTGACTGTTAGGATTCTATGGTTATGTATGTAAAATAGGCTGTTAGGGTTTTATGTTAGCTGCCTCCATGTAATATAACAAACCCTAGCCACTATAATTGCCTTTTATGTTTATTAAAAGACTCCTAAACCTCCAAGCGCCATATTGAATAATATATTTGGAGTTTTGATTGGCAACTCGCTTGAAGATCTATATTCTCTATGATTTCAAATAAGATCGTCAAGCAACCAAAAACCTTCAATGTTCTATTTGAGTTCGTGGTTATCTTGAGTTGATTCTCAAGAGTTCAAGTCTGGTGGTGGATTCCATCAGCAGTTGAAGTCCGGTGATGGATTCCAGCGGCAGTCGATCACGAAGTTGGTATACGTTGATTCAGCAAGAATAGGCTTACAGAGTAGGTTATAGATTCAATGGTGGTTTGTAAGGTTTCTTGTAACCAACAATGTTTCATATTGTTTGATCTTTCTAGAAATGAATTGGACCTGTGATTTTTATTCGGTTTGGGGTTTTTCACATAAAAATCATCATGTCTCATGTTGTTTATTTGTTTTCTTGTATGGTTGTTTTATTTATTTGCAGTGCTTGCTTATTTTTGGATAAATCGATTAGTGCAAACCAATCTTTAAATGAGATTTTTCAATTGTTATCGGAGTAGGACACTTAAAAATATTTTAAATTTTTTTATAAGTGTGATCCTACGATTGATTTGTAAAAATAGATTTCTTAGAGAAAGCGCCTCGACTGGTAGACCACCCGACATTGACGGATCAAACTATCCTTTTTAGAAAGTAAGAATGAGAGCTTTGCTAAAATCTATTGATGAACGAGTTCGGCTTGCTATTATTGAGGGATACAAGTATCCCACTATGGTTGTTAACGAGAAAACCGTCCCTAAGCCCTTGGTTAGATGGGACATAACAAATTTTGAGAACGTAGGCTGGAATAGCAAAACTATTAATGCTATCTTTAGCGGAGTCACACAAGTGGAGTTCCGTAAAGTAAGTACGTGTGACTTAGCTAAAGAAGTGTGAGATATTCTACAAGTTACTCATGAAGGAACCTAAACCGTAAAAATCTCTAAACTTTAGTGCCTTACAACAAGTTTTGAAACCCTTCGCAAGAAAGACGATGAAAATTTTGATAATTTTTTAGCAAATCTAAGTGACATTGTAAATGTTTCGTTTAATCTTAGTGATAAAATTCCAAACCCTAAAATTGTTCGAAAAATTCTTAGATCTTTATCTGAATGTGTCCAACCGAAAGTAATTGCAATAGAAGAAAGTAAAGATATTGACACTGTTTCTGTTGAAAGTTTGGTTGAAACATGCAAACTTATAAGATAAATTTTGAAAATAATGAGGTTTCTAAAAATTTAGCATTTTCTTCAGCTTAAGATTTTGCAAGTGATTCTACTAATGATTTTGACCATGAGATGACGGCTATTTTTGTAAATAAATTCATAATTTTTTTACAAAATTCAAGAAGTTTTTAAAAAATAAAAATCCTAATCAGGTGGAAAAATCACAAAAGAAAAACGGGAAACAAAAAAATAAAAAATATATCCAATTTTATTAAAAATGGGTCGAAATGCCAATATTCTGAAATCTAATATTATGATTGCAAAGAATATGGATATATGACTAAAAATGCACGAGCAATTTAAAAAAAAAAGCAAAAAAGATTCACTGTCGCTTGGAATGATGAGAGTGAACCTGACTTGGGTCATCAGGACGAGAATGATCCTGATGACGATGGTAATGCTATTACATTCATTACTTCTGTTCATGAGGAATCCATTGAGTCTAAAATTACGAATTCCATTATTGATTCTTATAATGAAAAAGAAGAGGGTGAAGATGTTAGTGAAACTGAAGAAGGTAAAACTCTGAAACAAGCTTATGACAAGCTTTACAATAAGAGCTATATATTAACCAAACAAAATATTAAATTGGTTAATAAATTTGGATTATGCAAAAAGTAAAAAGAGAATGTCAAGCAGTGCTAATTGAAGCTCAAATTCTGGTTGTGAAATTAAAACTAGATAGGAAAATTTTGTGTAAAAAACTTGCCAAATATGAAAAAGAAAGAAATGACATGTTTGAATTGAGTCAAACTAGAAAAATTAGGATAGAAGTCCTAGAAAACGAAGTTTGTGCTTGTGTGAATTCGAAGAAAGAGCTTGAATTGAAACTCGCTAAACTTGAGACTGATTTTTCAAATGCTCAAGCTATTTTCAAGAAGTTGAATGCAGGTGCTAAGACTTTGGAAGACATACTTTGTTTGCAAAATGCTGTAACAGATAGGTTTGGACTTGGGTTTGCTAGTACTTCATCACGCAAATCATCAAAAATAAAAGAAAAAGTTGGTCAGCCAACTCAAGCTAAATATGAACCAATTTTTGTAAAAGTAGAAACAGATAAGGGAATGAGTTCAAAAGGAGCAGATACTGGCCCTTCAGTTGCAGAAATCAGGCGATTCAAACCACCATTCAGCATGTTGAGGTAAGAAAGCCTAAATTCAGTTTTATTTGTCATCACTGTGGAGTCAAATGACAAATTAGACCAAACTGCTTTCAGTTGTATGTTACATTTAATTTCTATTTTGGATATTCTCATGTTCTTAAAAAAGGTAGATTGTTTGACCAGGTGCATGATCCTAATAATAGACTAACTTATCTCAAGATTAAGAGAACGACCTTTAAAACATGGACAAAAAATGATTTTTCTAAAGCTGTACCCAAACCCTATGTTGTTAAAGACCAATTCAATTTTAAAAAAATTTGGGTAAGAAAAAGTGATCTAGACTGCTTTCTTGCAAGTCGAAATCCTTAGTTTTTGTTTTGTCTGTTTGAGTCAGGTTATTTTTTATTTTTTGTTTTTTTTTGTTTTTTTTTTGTCTGTTATATTTTTTATGTTTGTCACGCCCCAAAACTTAGGGTCACGTGAAAATTCGCCAAACACCAATTTTATGAAAATATAGGTTTTCATACATTTAAATTCACCTGTTGAAAGCAAATGAAAACCCAATATGCATCTCTCATAAACAGTAAACATCCTGTAAAATACGCATAAGCATATCGCCTTATGGCGTATAAACTGCCTTCAGAAATAAGCATACCAAAAAGAAAAACTACTACAGCTTTCCATCATCCGTCAGCACGGGCATCACTAGATATACTCAAGATCATCATCCAAAGCATCACCTAAAAATAGTTTTGTACAGAAAATTTCCACCCGTGAGTTGAAACCCAATAGAAACAGACAATACAGCTGTAAAGTAGGAAATATGCAATCATATAACGTGGTAGCGTACTCGACCACAAGCCAAAAGATTTTTACATCATAAAACCCCAAGTTTCCCACAATCTCCAAAACAGTTTTCTTTTCTCAACTAAGCATTTATACAATGCAAAACACATTTTACAATTGAAGAAAAACAGTAATCAAAATATCGTTCCCGCACAGAATGTACCATCGTGGAAAAGGAAGAATATGATCATATGTACCGACTCCGTTACACGACAGAGATAACAACGATAGACCCCTGTCCAGTATCTAATCCCCATACATCATACGACCGGTTAGATACACACAAGTTCTATACGGAGCACCATAATGTAACCACTCAATTTACGGGCGACAACCCGAGGGTACAGAGCACCCAACTCAATTTACGGGGACTAACTCGAAGGTACAGAGCACCTACGCTGCGCATGTTTCTGGACTTACACCGAGGGCAACTCGTGCCAAATACCCGTCATCCAGGTACATTTAGATAATCTTCTAAAAATAGATTTGTAGCATCAACTACAAAAACATTTCCTCAAAACAATACATTATACATGTATATAGATCCATCCATCAACATGGAGATCAAACAAAACATTTTCAAAATGTTTTTTTCCGTTTTCAACAAAACATTTCAAAACCTGAGACTCCATCCCGAAGGCGAGCTCCAAACCTCTAAAAGACCAAGTGCTGAGATTTTTCAAAAAACCACCATTTTCTAGCATTTTCAAGAAAACCCTTTGAAAATCATACTACCACATGTCATACAGTACTATAAGCCAAGAAAAGCTAACAACATGCTTTCTATCAGAAAAATAAGACTTAAACAGAAATATGACATTTGATGCATTTTTTACTTGGTGAAAATACATACAATTACATATAACACCCTCACAACAACAGCAGGTCTAGAATCCTACCTCGTTGGGTTAAAATTCGACGCCTCAAAAATTGGACCTTGTCAGAACGAGAATCTGATCGGATGAGCGTGAAGCTAACAGCGTAGATAGCAAGAATTCACAAGCTGATCGTCGAAAACTAGGATCAAGCGGGTCAAATATGTAGAGAGAAGACATAGGGAATAGAAGAAACAAAACAATTTCCAAACGTTTCAACCACTGGAATACATATAGGCGCGCCAAAAACACTGTTCAGTCGACTGAAGAGGGCACTTCAGTCGACTGAAGCACCTCAAAAAACGTGCACCGCCTCAGTTTAGTCGACCGAACTCCCAAGTTCAGTCGACCGAACTCACCAAAAATAGTTCGGTCGACCGAACTCACCCCCCCAGTCGACCGAACTCCACACTGTTTTGGTTCTTGGGTTTTGTGCTCTTAGACCAAACAAACAAGCTAAAAACCAACTCAACCCATCTAAACAAGGTTCGGGAAAGCTTAAAACACATCTATACATGCTGTTCTACAACTCAAAGAATAAACCAAGCATCGATGATATATAACATGAAGGAAAACACGCCATTATGTATAAATAATTCAAAATAACAAGGTTCGGGGTCTCACAACTCTCCCCCCTTAAGGAATTTTGCCCCCGAAATTCTCTACAAGGTCACAAGGTAAACAGGTCTGGGTATCTAGCACGGATCCCAGACTCAAGCTCCCAAATCGCTTCCTCAACCCCGTGATGAAGCCACTGAATTTTGACATAAGCTATCGTTCTCCCCTGCAACACCTGTTCCTTCGTATCCAAAATTCTCACCGGGCGTTCCTCATATGTGACATCCTCAGCAAGCCACAACTCAGCCCAATCAATACATGTGAAGGATCGGACTCGTATCTCCGAAGCATCAAAACGTGAAAGACGTTGTGCACGGTTGCCAACTGAGGCGGCAAAGCCAGACGGTATGCTACCACCCCAATCCTTTCCAGGATCTCGAACGGTCTAATAAAACGTGGTGATAGCTTCCCCCGACGGCCAAATCTCATCAACCCTCTGCGTGGCGAGACCTTCAGAAACACATGGTCTCCCACGGCAAACTCTAACTGTCTCCTCCTCCGATCAGTATAACTCTTCTGACGGCTCTGAGCTGTCACCAGTCGCTGACAAATTACTACAATCTACACGGCCCAAAACAGTGGTTTCACCCACCTTTGTCCAACACACCGACGATCTACACGGCCTACCATATAGAGCCTCATACGGTGCCATCCCAATACTGGACTGATAGCTGTTGTTGTATGTAAACTCCGCCAATGATAGATGATCCTCCCAAGAACCCCGAAAATCAAGCACGCACGCTCTCAACATGTCCTCCAAAATCTGAATGGTCCTCTCAGACTGACCGTCAGTCTAAGGATGAAAAGCTGTACTAAAAGTCAAGCTCGTCCCCAAAGCCACCTAAGACTCTGCTCAAAGCGTGATGTAAAGTGCGGGTCTCAATCAGAGACGATAGTCACAGGTACTCTATGTAGTCGGACTATCTCCCGGACGTACAATCTGCTCAATTTGTCCACTGGATCTCTCACTCGAATGGGAAAGAAGTGTGCAAACTTTGTCAACCTATCCACTATAACCCAAATAGCATCGTGTCCCTTCGATGAACGTGGAAGTCCTGATACAAAATCCATAGT